>LPNX010599715.1:87846-92846 GCA_001517045.1 Pseudotsuga menziesii | reverse complement strand
GTCATCGTCATCAACTTAATCATTATCATCATCATCATCATCATCGTCACCTTCCTCATCCTCATCCTCATCATCATCATCATCATCAACATCATCACCATAGCCATCATCATCATGCTCATCCTCATTCTCATCATCATTATCATCATCCTCATGCTCATCATCGGCTTCATCATCACCATCATCATCATCAACAGGATCATCATCATCACCATCAACATCATGAACATCATCATCACCATCGTCGTCGTCATCATCGTGAACATCAACATCATCACCATCGTTGTCATCATCATCATCATCATCATCCTCCTCCTCATCACCTTCCTCATCATGAACATCATCATCTACATCATCATCATCATCAACATTGCCATGATCATCATTATCATCTTCATCATGTTCATCTTCATCATCATCATCTTCCCATCATCACCTTCATCATCACCATCGTCATCATCACCATCATCACCATTGCCATCATTGTCATCATCATCATCATCATCATCATCATCATCATCATCACCATCATGAACATCATCATCACCATCCTGATCATCATCACCATCCTCATCATCATCCTCATCATCATCACCATCAACATCATGAACATCATCATCATCATCATCATCCTCATCATCATCACCATCATCATCATCATCATCATCCTCATCATCATCACCACCAACATCACGAACATCATCATCATTCAACATCATCATCCTCATATTCATCATCACCATCAACATAATGAACGTCATCGTCATCATCATCATCATCACCATTTCCATCATTGAAATCATCATGAACATCATCATCACCATCATGAACATCATCATCATCATACTCATCATCATCCTCATCATCATCACCATCAACATCATCATCATCATCAACATCATCAACATCATCATCATTCATCATCATCATCCTCATAATCATCATCATTATCCTCATCCTCATCATCATCATCACCTTCATCATCATCATCATCACCACCGTCATGAAAATGATCATCATCAACATCATCAACATCATCATCATCATCCTCATCATCAGCAACATCATGAACATCATCCTCATCATCATCATCACCATCAACATCATGAACATCATCATCATCATCATCATCATCATCTTCATCATCACCATCAACATCATCATCACCATCATGAACATCATCATCATCATTCTCATCATCATCCTCATCATCATCACCATCAACATCATGAACATCATCATCATCATCATCATCCTCATCGTCATCATCATCACCATCAACATCATGAACATCGTCATCATTCATCATCCTCATCCTCATAATCATCATCACCATCAACATAATGAACATCTTTATCATCATCCTCATCCTCCTCATCATCATCATCTCCAAAAACATCATGAACATCATCGTGATCATCATCATCATCTCCAACAACATCATGAACATCATCATCATCATCATCATGGATGGTGACAATGATGATGAGGATGATGATGAGGATGATGAACATCATGAACATCATCGTCATCCTCATCATCATCATCACCATCAACATCATGAACATCATCATCATCATCCTCATCATCATGATCACCTTCATCATCGTCATCGTCATCATCCTCATCATGAACATCATGAACATCATGAACATCATGAACATCATCATAATCCTCATCACCATCAACATCATGAACACCATCATCATCATCATCATTCATCATGCCCATCAACATCTTGAACATCATCATCATCCTCCTCATCATCATCACCATCAGCATCATCATCATCATCAGCAGCAGCAGCATGATCATCATCATCATGAACATCCTCCTCATCATCATCCTCATCATCATCACCATCAACATCATGAACATCATCATCATAATCCTCATCATCATCATAACCTTCATCATCTCTATCATCATCACCATCAACATCGTGAACATCATCATCATCATCCTCATCATCATCACCATCAACATCATCATCATCACCCTCATCATGAACATCATGAACATCATCATCATCCTCATCACCATCAACATCATGAACATCATCATCATAATCCTCATCATCATCATCACCTTCATCATCATCATCATCCTCATCATCATCACCTTCATCATCATCATCATCATCATCACCATTTCCATCATTGCCATCATCATCACCACCATCATCATCATCACCATCAACATCATGAACATCATGAACATCATCCTCATCATCCTCACCATCATCATCATTCATCATCATCATCCTCTTCATCATCATCACCATCAACATCACGGACATCATCATCATCATGCTCATCATCATCCTCATCCTCATCATCATCCTCATCATCCTCCTCATCAACATCATCATCATCATCATCATCATCATTCATCGTCACCATCAAAATCGTGAACATCATCATCATCACCATCAACATCATCAACAACATCATCATCATCCTCATCATCAACATGATGAACATCATCATCATCCTCATCCTCATCATCACCATCAACATCATGAACATCATCATCATCATCCTCATCATCATCATCACCTTCATAATCGTCATCATCATCATCATCATTCATCATCATTCATCATCACCATCAACATCATGAACATCATCATCATCATCCTCATCATCATCACCATCAACATCATGAACATCATCATCATCATCCTCATCATCATCACCATCAACATCATCATCATCATCCTCATCATCATCCTCTTCATCAACATCATGAGCATCATGAACATCATCATCATCCTCATCACCATCAACATCGTGAACATCATCATCATCATCATCATCATCATTCATCATCACCATCAGCATGGTGAACATCATCATCATAATCCTCATCATCATCACCATCAACATCATCATCGTCATCCTCATCGTCATCCTCATCATCAACATCATCAACATCATCATCATCCTCATCATCATCATCACCATCAAAATCATGAACATCATCATCATCATCCTCATCATCATCATCACCTTCATTATCCTCATCATCC
This sequence comes from Pseudotsuga menziesii, assembly GCA_001517045.1. Lineage (NCBI taxonomy): Eukaryota > Viridiplantae > Streptophyta > Pinopsida > Pinales > Pinaceae > Pseudotsuga > Pseudotsuga menziesii. The sequence continues at coordinate 89,815 of LPNX010599715.1, read as the reverse complement.
TCATCATCATCATCACCATCAACATCATGAACATCATGATCATCATCCTCATCGTCACCGTCATCCTCATCATCATCATCACCTTCATCATCATCATCACCATCATCATCATCAACATGATCATCATCATCATGAACATAATCATCATCATCCTCATCATCATCATCACCATCAACATCATGAACATCATCATCATCATCCTCATCATCATCCTCACCTTCAACATCATGAACAACATCATCATTCATTATCATCATCCTCATCATCCTCATCATTCATCACCATCAAGATCATGAACATCATCATCATTCATCATCATCATCTTCATCATCATCATCACCATCAACATCATGAACATCATCATCATCATCATCCTCATCATCACCTTCATCATCATCATCATCATCACCATCATCATCCTCATCATCAACATCATGAACATCATCATCATTCATCATCATCATCATCATCATCATCATCACCTTCCTCATCGTCATCGTCATCCTCATCCTCATCCTCATCATCACCTTCATCATCATCATCATCATCATCATCATCATCATCATCAACATGATCATCATCATCATCATCATCCTCATCATCATCATCAACATCATGAACATCATCATCATCATCCTCCTCATCATCATCACCATCAACATCATGAACATCATCATCATCATCGGTAGCATCAACATCATGAACATCATCATCATCGTCACCATGAACAACATGAACATCATCATCATTCATCATCATCATCCTCATCATCGTCATCATCATCATTCATCACCATCAACATCATGAACATCATCATCATCATCCTCACTATCAACATCATGAACATCATCATCATCCTCATCATCATCATCATCCGCACCATCAATTTCATGAACATCATCATCATCATCTTCATCATCGTGAACATCATCATCATCCAAATCATTATCATCACCATCAACATCATGAACATCATCATCATTCATCCTCATTGTGTGTAATTTATTTAAGTTTACTTTCTCCTTATAAATTGGTTTTTGGATTACTAATATAAAATGATGAACTAGTATATCTTTTTACTTCATAATCTATTTTCAATTATTTATGAATAACTAATCATGGAACATGGAACAAAATTCTATTTAGTTGATATTGTAATTACGTTTAGCCGTGCACCCACCCCATTAATTGTGATTGAAGATATTGCGTGCGCATTTTGGGACTATTAAAACAGTGAATTGTCATTGTCCGATAGCAACATCACTGCGTGTTTCTGAAAATTTCAATTAGCACGCAATGTTTTTCAAGAGCACGAGCTTGCCTTTGAACCAATCTACACCATCTCCATCATTCTTTTCGTTATGCAGGTGCAACATTGAGGACATCTTCCATGGTTGAGGAGCACACAGGATAAGATATCAAGCTTCAATGTCATTTCATGGTGATGCTTATTATTCAAGAGAACCAAAGGTAAATTTTCCCATTCATTATTGTTTTGATGGGAAATATGAACAATTGAGAAGGAAGATTGAAGCACCTTGAAGGATTAATAGTTATATTAAAGCAAGTTAAAGGTTTGGAAGCTTGTAATTGAGGAGCAACAAAAACAAACTATATTGACATTGATCATTGTGGTGATGGGGAATGTACGTAACCAAGGAAGAAAATCAGCAAGGAAGAAGAGACCTCAAGAAATCATTGAAGAAGAGAAAGAAAAGAAAAGAATAGACATGATGAATTGAAGGATTTCTTTGGAAACTAATCCAAATCCAATTATAGAGGATACAATAGTTCATCCTATTAATCCAACACAAGAAGAAATTCCGCATTCACTAGAGGGACCATCTCAAGACAAAGCTCATGAAGAGGCAATGTACATGGATCCTACTGTTGAAGAAGAAAATATTAATCGGACCATCGATGAGGCTGTTGGACTTCCACCATCCAACTACCAGGAAGAGAGTGAACG
>LPNX010599715.1:22174-87674 GCA_001517045.1 Pseudotsuga menziesii | reverse complement strand
GATGCAGTAAAGGGACTAGTGCAGAGTTTTTGGCATGATCACACAAGGCCTTCTTCAAACCGGAAGGATGTACTAAAACTGAGAAGGGGTTCAAAGGACTATGAACCACATATTAAGCATCTTCGTGATATAACATAGACATAACTATACAAGAAATTTAGGAATGAACATAGACAATTGAATTTGGGGCAAAGATCTTTTGAGAAATGTAAGCCCTGGTATGTTAGAATAAATACTCTTCGTAATACTTGTTGTTGTAGATACCATGTAGAATATGAATATTACTATGAAACATTTTTGTACATTCGTCGTGTGTTGCATACTAACCATGTGTAGGATTGCTCCTTGACAATACCACCGACCTCATGAAGAGAATTCATTCATAGTATCATGTGCAATAGGCCTGAGGGGCAAACTTACTAGGCAAAATCCTGTTTGGATGGAACTTGCTCCAACTGTGCTAGAATGGCATTATTGAGCCAATGTATGCACGAGACTAGAGACAATGAATTTGAGAACATGGTTACAGACATGAAAAGTTTCAAATATATCAGCTATGAAATAGTCCCATGGAAAGAAAGCAAAAAAATACAATTGGTGACATCTCAGGTACATGCATTTATCTATAAATATATGTTCAGAATACTTGCATTTCATTCCTTACTTACAAAAAAACCTGATATTAAGATCATTTTGTGTCAACAGGTACAAGTTAGTGTCTTCATCAAGGAATTTATTGAAAAGACACGTTAATATGTTCAGCATGTCCACTTGGCACGATGGCAAGATGAGAACTTTAGAATATGCAAAGATACATTTCCTTGTGGTACTATACTTTCAGTTGTTGATTTTGCCGAGAACTACACTCTGCAACCTCAAAATGAGATCCAAAGTCAGTATTATCACTTTGAGCAGGTTTCCTTGATGGTGCATATCACATATAGGCATTGCCTAAACAATAGTGAAGAGCAAAGAGAAATTCTAAAGGAATATCACTTCTACATAAGTGATGATAGGTGCCATGAATTCCACTATGTATGTCATTGCTTCATCATGTTCTATGATCATTTGAAGGGTAGGAACATACAGATGGATCAACACTGGATTTGGTCTGATGGATGTGTTGGTCAGTTCAAAAATGCACGCATATTTCAATGGTTGTGTTCATTGCATAAAAAATACAAAGTTCCACATATGTGGAACTATTTTGAGAGCATGATGGAGTCGAAGCATGTGTCAAAACAGCCCTACGAAGAGAGTAATTGAAATTATCTACAATATCTACTATTCGAAATGCTCAATCTATAGTGAGGTGGTGCACGTCAATAATGGGAGAGGAATCAGCTATGCGAGCAAAATCCACAAGAAAGAGACACGTGGAGAGATTTTTTTGGGAGCTGGTAGACATATATCACTCACATGCATGGGAATGCAAGACTATTCCTAGCACTCGTTGCTTTCATTTGGTTTGAAGTTCTGATAACCCAGTATTTGAAATTCGGACCAGAAAAATCGCTTGTTTTTGCCTGCCTTGCTATGATGGTGACTGGGATGTGTGTGAATCATTGGATTGGGTTGATGGATGGGATCACATATCACTTCCACTTGATCAGCTTGCAATTGTTGAGTTAAATCCGTTGGAAGAAGACCAATCATCTATTTCTATAGATTTTGATCATGTATCAGACCTTGTACAACCTGGTATGATGCATTTCCTTAACATTTTTTTGTTAAATTTACGTAGTCTTGAAACTCACATTAATGGCCTTGTATCACATGAAAAATATTTGATCATATACCTACAATCATACTATGCAGGACACATATACGCAGCGGTTGCCTCAAAAGATAGTGAATGGGGTGGTGATCACTGGTTGGCACGCTGTATAGAGGGAAAGCAAACCCTCATTATGTCCATGACTGATGATGAAAACAACCACTTCCCCACTGGGTCTATGGTTGTTAAAGGTGAATACCTTACACATGACAACAATGCAAGAAAGAATAATGGATATGTTTACAGGGATTACAAACTAGGTGCAAGTGTGTATCACTTTACCAACTTAATCATTGGTAGAAACCTCTAGGTACGAACAATGCCTAGCCGAAATTCATCGAAGGTATGCTAGTTCTTACTGGATACAGAGCACGAGATACTAATGGAGACCATTGTTATAAGAGATGATCCAGAGGGCTTGGTTGTATGATAATAGGTGGGATCTAGCATGATGAGGTATGTATCATAATTTAAATTTCTCCAAGTATGTTTTTTATGAATGTGTCAATTTCGTGTTCTTGATATGCAAAATTTTCCATAATGTTGTTTATAAATATGCCAAAAGTTCTCTTGTATGTCAAGTTAATGAACATGCCAAATTTCACATGCCTAAGTAAAGATATGGTGCGTTAGAGTCCATGCATGATTATTTAATCCCATTTCAGTATTATTATAATATATTATTTAAAATAGAAATAATTATGTTAATACCATCAAACCCTACCTACACTAATACATGACCTTTTGTTTTTAGGGATATATATATATATATATATATTAAAATTTGAAACAATTGATGTGTACAAAGACAAGCCCTTCTTTGTAATTATTCAAAATTTTGAAAATAAATCCCATCATTTAAGTCACTTTCACCGATGAAAAAACAATGCAATATAATTTCCCAAAAAAACAACATATTGCTTAAAAAACTTGAATTTCATGTGGTCATACAAAATATCCATAGATAGGAATTATATATTTTGAAAGATTATTCAATTTTCTACATTTCATCTTCTTTCAAAATACCTTGAATCGTTCCTCCAAGACAATAGATTGTTGTTTTTCCATGTTTGTATTTCCATTGACATGTCCTGAGAGACCATCATTAACTTTCATTCACCGAAACCCTTCAACTAGGTGTTATGGTAAAAATGGAGGTCTATCACATCCTAGAGAGTAACAAAAGATGAAGAGACCAAAAGAAAAACTAGGGATCATGTTTGAGTATCAAATACCTATTGGAATTGTCAATCTATGAATGGTAATTTCATGTGTTTATGTACCAAAAATCTATTTTGATTGACAATAGATATGATAGTTCAAAAATGTGACTGAACAATAAACTAAAGCAATCAAATATACCACTTAGCATGTATACTAAGTAACAAATAATGGAAACACCTTCATCACCTTCATCATCATCATCATCATCATCATCATCCTCGCCTTCATCATCACCATCACCATCAACATCATCAACATCATCCTCATCATCATCCTCACCATCAACATCATGAACATCATCATCATCACCATCGACATCATGAACATCATCATCATCATCCTCACAATCAACATCATGAACATCATCATCATTCATCCTCGTCATCCTCATCATCATCATCCTCATCATCATCCCCACCATCAACATCATGAACATCATCATCATTCATCATCATCATCCTCATCATCATCATCGCCATCAACATCATGAACATCATCATCATCATCCTCATCCTCATCCTCATCCTCATCATCACCTTCATCATCATCATCATCATCATCATCCTCATCATCACCATCAACATCATGAACATCATCATCATCATCCTCACCATCAACATCATGAACATCATCAGCATTCATCATCATCATCCTCATCATCATCATCACCATCAACATCATCACCATCAACATCCTCATCCTCATCATCCTCATCCTCACCATCACCATCAACATCATCACCATCACCATCAACATCTTGAACATCATCATCATCATTCTCATCATCATCCTCACCATCAACATCATGAACGTCATCATCATCATCATCCTCATCATGACCATCAACATCATGAACATCATCATCATCATCCTCACCATTAACATCATGAACATCATCATCATTCATCATCATGATCCTCATCATCATCATCACCATCACCATCATCACCATCAACATCCTCATCATCATCATCGTCATCCTCACCATCACCATCAACATCATCACCATCAACATCATGAACATCATCATCATCATTCTCATCATCATCCTCACCATCAACATCCTGAACATCATCATCATTCATCCTCATCATCCTCATCATCATCCTCACCATCAACATCATGAACATCCTCATCATTCATCATCATCATCCTCATCATCATCATCACCATCAACCTCACGAACATCATCATCATCATCCTCGTCCTCATCCTCATCCTCATCCTCATCCTCATGAACACCTTCATCATCATCATCATCATCATCCTCATCATCACCATCAATGTAACGAACCTACAATCACCAAGAAACAATATCCTATTCCTTTCCTCATCAAAAGTAAATCTCATACTCTTGATACTATTTTCCCTTAAGGCTTATGAGTGTTAGAGTTGGATCATAAAATAAAAGCCATCATTCGAAGGGTGGTTGCTCATAAGTGGTGGAACATTTCCAAGTCAGTAGAATTATTTTTGTTATTGTTTATTTTGTTAGCTACCTTTGATCGACATCTTAATCATAAACACAATCGAAATGTATAAACTAAAACACATGGTGAACCCATCACTGAAATGTTGTGATTCAACTATATTCAAGACGATCATTATAATTCTTCACAAAATTAATATTAGTATATGTTTGATAAGTTGGGAAGGGACCTTATTCAAATAAGTCCAATTTTTACTCCACCTAAAACGATCGTCTACTATGTCAGTATTCTTTGAAATAAACCTTCTTCCATCTATGATATCGTAGAAACATTCTTCACAATAATATATCCTCTAACGTATCATACCCATCCAATAGACAACCTTATTTGTAGTTAGAACACGCATGTGAAACTTTTCCCATTATTTACACCATCATTCTAAGGAGAAGGAAGCATATAAATCCAGAATGACAGAAAATATCTTTTATGTAGTAATATTTCTCCAACAATATTTTTGGTTATAATTCTCTAATGAGTGAGTTACCTTGTAACTATGGCACAATACGTCCCCATTTATGCTATAAATGTTGTTCTTAATACAAATCTCACACTTTGTGATCTATAATGCAATCTAACTATCAGAGTAAGTTGGGTCCCACTAGGTAACCAATTATGTGCAAAATCCTAATTATCAACTTGAAATACATACTCAAGTCCCACATGTCCACATATAATTGACTAGAGACTGACATAAGGGGGTCTCTTAATTATTTGCAAGGTGTTGAACTCACCTTCCATTTCAACTTTTAACACAATAAGTTATTCTACACAAAACGAATGCAATATAACTCTTTGACCTTATAGAATGAAAATCACATAATAGTTTATCTAGCAATACTTATTTGACCATGTTCATTGTAACATTGTTACTTCCACTTGCTCGGAACAAATGTATTCAGCTATATTAGACATTATGATCAATTGTTCAATTCAACATGTGCTAATAAGAAGGTAAACGTTCTTTGAAAAACATTTCAGATTGGCAAAGTACTCACCTGAGCATCATCTCTAAAAATGGACACATAAATCACAAAAGGGAGACGATGATGTACGTGGTTCACCCCAACTAGGGCTACATCCACCAACAGGTGCTAATAATTTATTATTTCCCCCAAACTGGGAGGTTACAAGTATGCAGTACTTTCAACTGCAATTTTTTCTTTACTTTCTCAACTTTCTCAAAGAAGAAAAAAAATAAAAATAAAAGAGTGGCCACATGCTCCCTTATTCTCAATATCTGAGTCAGTTCAACAAAATACAAGATAAGAGCTTCACTCTGGCCATGGTCACATATAAATAGACGAAGCAAAAATTAAGGCAAAAACAAAAAATATTCTTGATCCGTATCCGACTCTCCTGCTACCTTAGCTTACCAAGCATATTCCATACCTAGATAAAACTCATATAGGCTAGGCATGCACTTGACAATACAGGACTTGGATCCCCGAAAATGTGTCCTACTAAAAATCGGATTTATAAGTGATTTCAACAATTACTGTGCCTATTTTCATAGCTAGGTGTGCAGATTACATATGTGTCGGTATAACTTCGAGCACATGGATCTGAAATTTCTACGCTCATCTCCTACTATTTCTTAGGCTACATGCCAATGCAGAGGTATGAATTTTACCTAAGTAAAGTGTTTCAGCATATCTTAGAAATGTACAGATCATACTAATGCTAGCAGGTCGCGTGGGATAAAATTCAAGGGTTTAAAGGCGACAACACATAAAGGAAAAATTTTGAAAACCTGCAAGCCAAATCGTTTTTGAAAAAAAAAAAACTTAGAGGCGTTCTGAACCAGGCAGAATGCATTGCCGGTCTAGTCTTAACAATAATTAAGGATGATTTTGACAGCTTGAGCATTGAGGTAAACACCGGGCTCAATGAATGGCAAAGGCAAAAACGATTACGGGATCAAGATAGAAGAAAATGGTTATTGTTTTCTCAAACCCCATATCAATTTCCTGCAACCCAAAACTACTCTCACAACAAATACAAAAACAATCACGACCAGTAAGACTCTTCATCCAAAAGATGCCAAACAACACCTATATTCCATTGACAACCTGCGCTATCATTCGATCTTACAGGCTTGCGCTGATGCGAGAGCATTTCCAGAAAGGAAATCTAGTTCGTACCCACATCATTCAGGCCGGAAATGATCTTAACATTCTTTTGGGAACATGATTGTGAACCTGTATGCCAAATGCAGTAGTATGGAAGATGATCGCAGAGGGATAGTATTGAAGGGATTCGATAGGTAAATAGTAAGATCATACACATATGTTGCCAGAATTAAAATAAGACTAGCAGTCGTAAAAATGCAGACAAGGACATGCCTCCATATGGACTACTTAGTTAATAAAAACTAAAACACTGCTTGACGGAATGCATACCAGAATGGATAATGAAAAATCAGTCCCCTTTGAAAGGAACTCCTGCTCCAAAACCCTGACTGGATCTTCTTCCAAGAAACCACAGAGTTCCCCCAAACGATCCTAAGAATACCTTGCGGGAATAAAATCTGGGCTACGCCATTTCAAAAGTCCCGATCTACTCCATGGAACTGAATTTCCTCTCCTATGCAGGAAAATTTTCATATATATATATATATATATTCATCCTTCTCCACGACTCTGCATGCCTATTGCGCTGCCCCTTCCCTTTAAGAAGTAATTTCCAAACGAAGAGATCACACCCAGGTAAAAAGGAGGAAATAAATTTTCTCCAACGGCTTTTCCTATTCTTTACAGGAAGAATCCCATGAAATCAACATCGTAGATTATTTCTAGGAGCTTGCTCTAGGAAATCAATAATCTCTTGAATAGTTACCTCACTTGGATGGTGGTCCCTCTTTGGCAATAATATAATTTAAGCCCCTTTTTCCTTAAAGGAGGAAATCTGAGGTATGAGGGGTTCCTATATATTTTCCCAAGTAATAAAGGAAGGAATGGTCACTTACAAGTATACATCATTTGGCTTCAATTGGTCATGATTTTGGTTGATAAGTATCCATTGTGACTAGTGGCTTACAAGTTTTGTTTTGGTGATTTTTTTTAAAAATAATTTCGGGGACATACTCCCTTTTCTCATGAATGATGCAAAACCCCTATTTAAACTTGTTGTTGTGTATATATATAAATATATACATTAATATAAATATGTATAATCTGGCAACATACTTGATACACTGGCCAAATCGGAACCATGGCTTCCCCATTGGTTGTTAGAGAAATCTTTTATTTGTATTTCTGTTCATATATATTTTTCTAAGGATACTCCCTATATATTCTATATGTATTAGTACATGTGTCTATAAAGCATAACAAGTTGTATTTATAAATATAAGTCACTACCAAACTCCCCCCCCCCTCCTTAAGAATAACCTTGTAGCTAATCCTTTTAGAAGCGTATAGATTTTAAGATGCCTATATATATATATATATATATTAAGATGAAAACTTGAGCTTCTTAACTAGAACTTATTGGCAGATGATTTTCATAATACGTACTCGGTGGATTCATTCGTGAAGACCCAATAGGTAAGTTAATCTACTTAGGAATTACCTCAGCCTAGGTTGACACCTAATAGTTTAGGTTGTTAAGGAAACATATTTAATCCTTTATCCAATTCCCAAGATTCACTCACCGTTTTAACCTTTCCCCCTAGTGGATATAGTTACTCGGCGCTTAAGTTTCGTCCATGTCTTAGTCTCCCAAGTCTATCACTTTAAGGAATTACTTCACCTAACATACAAGGTTCTGCTGGTGGGGCCTTGGCCTTGAGCTCCTCATGAGAGAATAAGTACAATCAAAATTATGAAATTACAACATATTCAGGGTAAATAAGAGGGACATTACATTCTTTCCCCCTTAAAAATAACACCGTCCTCGGTGTTCCTATTTCTTTGACAAAATTATCTTTTCTTGCTTTGCCTTGTCCTGATCTCCCTCGATCTTTTCGACCTTGGAGATTACACTTTGTTCAAAATCTGGGGTTTCCTGCAACAAAATCAGGTATACCCGAGTTTACACATGTCAGGATTCAATAATGCAGTTTAAAACATAATAGCAGGTCCTTTTCCAGTATCATAACTGCAATTTCTAGGACGTCTTCTAGTTTTGTTATCATCATCATACTTAATTTTTCCTCAATAATGAATTCATTTGCCTAAGGTAAACTGTTCTTTCATTCATCGTCTATTTCACAAGATTTTTATCAAAACTATACAATTCCTCATTCTTCCATAGAATTTATTTTTCCTTTTTATTTACACATTCGGTCATATGGTAGTTTAGTTACTAGGGATGTTTGATCAAATATATTGTTCGTTATATTCCAAGCTCTCCCATGTGTTCCTTTCAATTTTCATGTGGACTTACAGCTATATCTGAGGTTACTCTCCCTTTTGACTGCTCGTCAAAAGTTTTATCCTCGATGACATCAAACAGTGTCCTGTCTTTCAGATGTCAATTTTTTTTTTTGCCTAGGTCTTTTGCCACACCACATGCCTAACACCAAGGTGCTCACGCTGCAATCGCTTGCCTAACACCATTATGCTCCTGCAGCATATATGCCTAACACCAATGTACTCACGCGGAAATCACTTGCCTAACACCAATGTGGTCACGCGACAATCACTTGCCTAACACCATGGTGCTCCCGCAGCATTCAAGTTTTTCCTTGTTCGTAATTAGGACAAATTTTAACTTTGTAACGCACACTCCTTGTGCTTATGACTTTACTGTCACTGGCCCGATTCTTGAATCGGCTACATGGTTAGTCAAAGCATCTATCGATAAATCCTGGTTTCAATAATTAATCATATCATTTCACAAGTTGCAACAATTTTACCATCATTTATGAGTCGTATAATCTTGTAAATAATCTCAAAATAACTCACCCATTCCTAAGGAATTTAGCACAACTTGTACACCCAAGTGGATTAATAAATACCATAGTGTATTTGGATCGTGACAATGGTCCTAAACTCGGTAACACTTCAACAATCAATTCTGACTAATAGTGTTCCTAGCATATCCCTACCAAAAGCTTTATACAACATTCATGCATATCTCTACATAGGTTATCTCATAGCATTATACATATCCATGCAGAAGTTAGATCATAGCATTACACAACCTTCATGCATATCCCTGCAAAAGTTAGCTCATAGCTTTATACAACATTCATGCATATCCCTGCATAAGTTATCTCATAGCATTATACATATCCCTGTAGAAGTTAGATCATAGCATTACACAACCTTCATGCATATCCCTGCAAAAGTTAGCTCATAGCTTTATACAACATTCATGCATATCCCCGCATAAGTTATCTCATAGCATTATACATATCCCTGTAGAAGTTAGATCATAGCATTACACAACCTTCATGCATATCCCTGCAAAAATTAGCTCATAGCTTTATACAACATTCATGCATATCCCAGCATAAGTTATCTCATAGCATTATACATATCCCTGCAGAAGTTAGATCATAGCATTACACAACCTTCATGCATATCCCTGCAAACGTTAGGTCATAACATTATTCACTTATCATTTTCAAGCAGCTAAAACATCATTACTCATCTTCCTTCGAAAGGTTATGAGCGAAGGGATAGTCCAACTCTATGCAACAGCAATGCATGTAAGCTAGAGACGTAGAAATACACCGTGATTATATAGTCCTATTTTCTTGTTCAATGCATTTTAGGAAACAATACACTTGTCTATAGGGTTCTTTTCCTTTTGAGAAAAGTTCACTTGACACGAGCTTCAAATACATACTTAAAACATTTACTAATGAAATAATGTTCATTAAAGGTAACCATAGGTTTAGAATACCTTTCCCCCAAATGATTTTCAATATTGGCACGACATCCTTGTACCCAACAAGTTTTCCAGTAGACAACAATGTTTTAAATATGATGGGAAGTATTCTATTTTAAATCTCCTTTACTTACATATGAATATCCTCTATTGTGTTTAATCATGTATCCCAATCCACCCTTTTAACACAAGAACATAAAAATCATGCATATTCTATTCTTGAGTAGTTTCACACTCCCAAATACTATATTTGTGTTTAGATGGAATACACCACTACTTTATGAAGTATTGTTTTATTCAGATTGCCCCCCCCCCCCCCACCTTGTACTTCTACGAGGAGAAAAGTTGGCATCTAGGATTTCAGCCTAGGGTTTGCTTTTAATTTTAGACAATCTTTTACAATATATCTTCTATATATGAAAAGTTTTCTAAACGTTTTGTTGAATTCTTTGTTTCGAATCAAAAAATGATGGTAAGACAAACTTTTCATGCCTACAACCTTCTTTACAGGGGAGTCTTTGCAATTTTCCATAAGTAGTGGTGATTCCCTCATTACCTAATTACTTAGGTTTTGGAACTCGTGTAAACATTTTACAACATCCATACTTTTCACAAAGTATAGTAGACACCCGGTCTTCCATTTTATAATTTTAGCCTTTATAACTTTTAACAAGCAATTTTGAAAGATTGACTATACTTTTTCCTTAACGTACCGCGAGTAGAATTTATAGTTCCACTTTGCCCTTTTCTGTGTGTGAACATAAGCATAACCCTTATGGAAAAAATAAAATTACCCATACACTTTTGTTGATAATGTAACAGCATATCTCTACAATAGCGATTCATTCTCTTATCCTCTTAGTTACCTCTTTCGTTTGTGGGATTTTATCTTCCCGCTATCCTTCAGTGCTTATCTGTTCAAGCGTTCTTGTGATTATAATTACCTGTACTGTGTACTCACCATTTCTTGTCAGATAGTATTAAATCATAAAGATAATTTAAAATGAAATAGCAAGTTACTAGTTGAATTCCATAGATACTAGACACCACAAAATATTCAATGTATTACTCCCACTACTTAATCCTATTACACTTCCATGAATTCCTACTAATATCCCACTTCCTATAACCTTGAATTTACATCATGTAACATTTTCTTCTCACGCCTTTTCTGACCTCGTATGAATTAACCTTCCTAACAAACTTGCTATAAATCAGGTTTGTATGATGAGAAACAATACGTATGTAAAGATACCATATGCGCATTTATGCATAATAGGAAAAATAAGTTATCATTAACATGGGGCTACATCTGCTTCCCCTTTTCCAAAATTTACATTATGATGCAACCAAGTCTTCATGCTTTATAATCCCTTGCAAATTTCTTAACAATGAATATATATATATATATACAGTGCACAACATACCTGTTCGTAAGCGAGTCCATTACACCCGAGTGTTGTAACCTTGCTCTGATGCCATCTGTAACGAACCTACAATCACCAAGAAACAATATCCTATTCCTTTCCTCATCAAAAGTAAATCTAGTACTCTTGATACTATTTTCCCTTAAGGCTTATGAGTGTTAGAGTTGGATCATAAAATAAAATTCATCATTGGAAGGGTGGTTGCTCATAAGTGGTGGAACATTTCCAAGTCAGTAGAATTATTTTTGTTATTGTTTATTTTGTTAGCTACCTTTGATCGACATCTTAATCATAAACACAATGGAAATGTATAAACTAAAACACATGGTGAACCCATCACTGAAATGTTGTGATTCAACTATATTCAAGACGATCATTATAATTCTTCACAAAATTAATATTAGTATATGTTTGATAAGTTGGGAAGGGACCTTATTCAAATAAGTCCAATTTTTACTCCACCTAAAACAATCGTCTACTATGTCAGTATTCTTTGAAATAAACCTTCTTCCATCTATGATATCGTAGAAACATTCTTCGCAATAATATATCCTCTAACGTATCATACCCATCCAATAGACAACCTTCTTTGTAGTTAGAACACGCATGTGAAACTTTTCCCATTATTTACACCATCATTCTTAGGAGAAGGAAGCATATAAATCCAGAATGACAGAAAATATCTTTTATGTAGTAATATTTGTCTAACAATCTTTTTGGTTATAATTCTCTAATGTGTGTGTTACCTTGTAACTATGGCGCAATACATCCCCATTTATGCTATAAATATTGTTCTTAATACAAATATCACACTTTGCGATCTATAATGCAATCTAACTATCAGAGTAAGTTGGGTCCCACTAGGTAACCAATTATGTGCAAAATCCTAATTATCAACTTGAAATACATACTAAAGTCCCACATATCCACATATAATTGACTGGAGACTGACATAAGGGGGTCTCTTAAGTATTTGCAAGGTGTTGAACTCACCTTCCATTCCAACTTTTAACACAATAAGTTATTCTACACAAAACGAATGCAATATAACTCTTTGACCTTATAGAATGAAAATCACATAATAGTTTATCCAAGAATACTTATTTGACCATGTTCATTGTAACATTATTACTTCCACTTCCTCGGAACAAATGTATTCAGCTATATTAGACATTATTATCAATTGTTCAATTCAACATGTGCTAATAAGAAGGTAAACGTTCTTTGAAAAACATTTCAGATTGGCAAAGTACTCACCTGAGCATCATCTCTAAAATTGGACACATAAATCACAAAAGGGAGACGACGATGTACGTGGTTCACCCCAACTAGGGCTACATCCACCAAGAGGTGCTAATAATTTATTATTTCCCCCAAATTGGGAGGTTACAAGTACGTAGTACTTTCAACTGCAATTTTTTCTTTACTTTCTCAACTTTCTCAAAGAGGAAAAAAAATAAAAATAAAAGAGTGGCCCCATGCTCCCTTATTCTCAATATCTGAGTTAGTTCAACAGAATACAAGATAAGAGCTTCACTCTGGCCATGGTCACATATAAATAGACGAAGCCAAAATTAAGGCAAAAACAAAAAATATTCTTGATCCGTATCCGACTCTCCTGTTACCTCAGCTTACCAAGCATATTCCATACCTAGATAAAACTCATATAGGCTAGGAATGCACTCGACAATACATGACTTGGATCCCCGAAAATATGTCCTACTAAAAATCGGATTTATAAGTGATTTCAACAATTACTGTGCCTATTTTCATAGCTAGGTGTGCAGATTAGATATGTGTGGGTATAACTTCGAGCACACGAATCTGAAATTTCTACGCTCATCTCCTACTATTTCTCAGGCTACATGCCAATGCAGAGGTATGAATTTACCTAAGTAAAGTGTTTCAGCATATCTTAGAAATGCACAGATCATACTAACGCCAGAAGGTCGCGCGGGATAAAATTCAATGGTTTAAATTCGACAACATATAAAGGCAAAATTTTGAAAACCTGCAAGCCAAATCGTGTTTGAAAAAAATATAAACTTAGAGGCGTTCTGAACCAGGCAGAATGCATTGCCGGTCTAGTCCTAACAATAATTAAGGACGATTTGGACAGCTTGAGCATTGAGGTAAACACCGGGCTCAATGAATGGCAAAGGCAAAAATGATTACGGGATCAAGATAGAAGAAAATGGTTATTGTTTTCTCAAACCCCATATCAATTTCCTGCAACCCAAAGCTACTCTCACAACAAATACAAAAACAATCACGACCAGTAAGACTCTTCTTCCAAAAGATACCAAACAACACCTATATGACATTGACAACCTGCGCTATCATTCTATCTTACAGGCTTGCACTCATGCGAGAGCATTTCTAGAAAGGAAATCTAGTTCGTGCCCACATCATTCAGGCCGGAAATGATCTTGACATTCTTTTGGGAACATGATTGTGAACCTGTATTCCAAATGCAGTAGTCTGGCAGATGATCGCAGAGGGATAGTATCGAAGGGATTCGATAGGTAAATAGTAAGATCATACATATATGTTGCCAGAATTTAAATAAGACTAGCAGTCGTAAAAATGCAGACAAGAACATGCCTCTATATGGACTACTTAGTTAAAAAAAACTAAAACACTGCTTGAAGGAATGCATACCAGAATGGATAATGAAAAATAGGTCCCCTTTGAAAGGAACTCCTGCTCC
Source organism: Pseudotsuga menziesii (assembly GCA_001517045.1). Taxonomy (NCBI): domain Eukaryota; kingdom Viridiplantae; phylum Streptophyta; class Pinopsida; order Pinales; family Pinaceae; genus Pseudotsuga; species Pseudotsuga menziesii. The sequence goes on along the minus strand of LPNX010599715.1, from coordinate 73,208 downwards.
AAAACCCTGACTGGATCTTCTTCCAAGAAACCGCAGAGTTCCCCCAAACGATCCTAAGAATACCTTGCGGGAATAAAATTTGGGCTATGCCATTTCAAAAGTCCTGATCTACTCCATGGAACTGAATTTCCTCTCCTACACAGGAAAATTTTCATATATATATATATATATATATATATATATATATATATTCATCCTTCTCCACGACTCTGCATGCCTATTGTGCTACCCCTTCCCTTTAAGAAGTAATTTCCAAAAGAATAGATCACGCCGAGGTAAAAGGGAGGAAATAAATTTTCTCCAACGGCTTTTTCTATTCTTTACAGGAAGAATCCCATGAAATCAACGTCGTAGCTGATTTCTAGGAGCTTGCTCTGGGAAATAAATAATCTCTTTAATATTTACCTCACTTGGATGGTGGTCCCTCTTTGGCAATAATATAATTTAAGCCCCTTTTTTCTTAAAGGAGTAAATCTGAGGTATGAGGGGTTCCTATATATTTTCCCAAGTAATAAAGGAAGGAATGGTCACCTACAAGTATACATCATTTGGATTCAATTGGTCATGATTTTGGTTGATAAGTATCCATTGTGACTAGTGGCTTACAAGTTTTGTTTTGGGGATTTTAAAAAAAAAAAATTTCGTGGACATACTCCGTTTTCTAATGAATGATGCAAAACCCCTCTTTAAACTTGTTGTTGTGTATATATATAAATATATACATTAATATAAATATGTATAATCTTGCAACATACTTGATACACTAGCCAAATAGGAACCATGGCTTCCCCATTGGTTGTTACGGAAATCTTTTATTTGTATTTCTGTTCATATATCTTTTTCTAAGGATACTCCCTATATATTCTATATGTATTAATACATGTGTCTATAAAGCATAACAAGTTGTATTTATAAAGATAAGTCACTACCAAACTCCCCCCCTTGCCCCTTAAGAATAACCTTGTAGCTAAGCCTTTTAGAAGAATATAGATTTTAAGACGCCTATATATATATATATATATATTAAGATGAAAACTTGAGCTTCTTAACTAGAACTTATTGGCGGATGATTTTCATAATACGTACTCGGTGCATTCATTCATGAAGACCCAATAGGTAAGTTAATCTACTTAGGACTTACCTTGGCCTAAGTTGACACCTAATAGTTTAGGATGTTAAGGAAACATATTTAATCCTTTATCCAATTCCCAAGATTCACTCATCATTTTAACCTTTCCCCCTAGTGGATATAGTTACTCGGCGCTTAAGTTTCGTCCATGTCTTAGTCTCCCAGGTCTATCACTTTAAGGAATTACTTCACCTAACATACAAGGTTCTGCTGGTGGGGCCTTGGCCTTGAGCTCCTCATGAGAGAATAAGTACAATCAAAATTATGAAATTACAACATATTCAGGGTAAATAAGACGGAAATTACAATCAACATCATGAACATCATCATCATCATCATCCTCACCATCAACATCATGAACATCATCATCATTCATCATCATCATCCTCATCATCATCATCACCATCAACATCACGAACATCATCATCATCATGCTCATCATCACCCTCATCCTCATCGTCATCATCACCTTCATGATCATCATCATCATCATCCTCACCTTCATCATCATCATCACCATCAACATCATCAACATCATCCTCATCATCATCCTCACCATCAACATCATCAACATCATCCTCATCATCATCCTCACCATCAACATCATGAACATCATCATCATCATCCTCATCATCATCCTCACCATCAACATCATGAACATAATCATCATTCGTCCTCATCATCCTCATCATCATCATCCTCACCATCAACATCATGAACATCATCATCGTTCATCATCATCATCATCCTCATCATCATCCTCATCCTCATCATCATCATCACCTTCATCATCATCATCATCATCATCCTCATCATCGTCATCTCCAACAACATCATGAACATCATCATCATCATCCTCATCATCGTCCTCATCATCATCACCATCAACATCATGAACATCATCATCATCATCTTCATCATCATCATCATCATCATCACCATCAACATGATCAACATCATCATCATTCATCATCATCATCCTCATAATCATCATCATCATCCTCATAATCATCATCACCATCAACATAATGAACATTGTCATCATCATCCTCATCCTCATCATCATCATCATCACCTTGATCATCATCATCATCAACATCCTCATCGTCATCATCCTCATCATCATCATCTCCAACAACATCATGAACATCCTCATCATCATCCTCATCCTGATAATCATCATCATCATCACCATCAACATCAACATCATCTTCATCACCTTCATCATCATCATCATCATCCTCATCATCATCCTCATCATCATCATCATCTCCAACAACATCATGAACATCATCATCATCATCCTCATCATCACCATCAACATCATCACCATCAACATCATGAACATCATCATCATCATCCTCATCATCACCATCAACATCATCACCATCAACATCATGAACATCATCATCATCATCATCATCAACAACATCCTCATCCTCATCACCGTCAACATCATGAACATCATCATCATTCATCATTATGAGTAATAGGATTCTTTCATTCCTTCAACAATATAATATATATTATGTTATAATTCCCTTTAGACAATGGCATTTTGTAGGGAAAAGCATGCAACATGTGTAAGTAAACAGAAAGTATATGCGGGTGGAAGCAATATTTTTCCTTTTCCTAGTACCCTAAAGAGAAATCTCGAGAGTGTAACCCTTAACCTAATAAGTTCTATAATATGCATGGTGTAGGTTTATATCTATAAACAAAAGCTATATTAAAGAAAAACCAATGTTTTTAAGTCAAAATTTAAATTATACTGTTGATGCAACATGTTAACACTAGTACATGTGTATATTTTTTCCGAGATGCCACTTGGCATGCTTGGATTATAACGCACCATATTTTTACTTAGGCATGTTTATCAGCCAGACTTGCTAGGGTTTCACTCAGTAGGGGACAATGCAGTCACGCCAACGAGGGCCATATTTCCCATGCCCAAACACACTAGCAAGAGTTGATAGAATTCAAAATTTCCGCTCCGTGGGTTTTTTTGTGCATCGGGCCCAAGTCCACTAGGTGTCCCTGAACGGTATCTTGAGGTGACCTGAAACTCGCCATAGATCGATGCTCTGTCCTCCGATCGACGAACCGTCAATTCCGTTAGATTCGTGACGTGGGATATTAGCTATGGGGGGCCCTCTCCCTCCTATCCATAGCCCAATGACCTCCGTCTACGGTGGTTTCTCAAGCTAGGGTTTCGCTTAGTAGGGGACAATGCAGTCACACGAATGAGGTCCAAAGCTGGAAAGCCACGGATGGTGGGGATGTGGTTGGCATTGCCATATTCCCCATGCCCAAACACACTAGTAGGAGTTGACAGAATTCAAAATTTCCATTCCATGAGGTTTTTTGCGCACAGGGCCCAAGTCCACCAGGTGTCCTTGAACGGTATCTGGAGGTGACCTACAACTCGCCATAGATCGATGCTCGGGTCTTCGATCGACGAACCATCGATTTCGATGGATTTGTGACATGGGATTTTAGTTAGGGAGGGCCTCTCCCTCCTGTCCATTGCCCCGTGACCTCCATCTATGGTGGTTTCTGAAGCTAGGGTTTTGCTCAGTAGGGGACAATGTAGTCACGCCAACGAGGTCCAAAGCTGGAAATCCATGGATGGTGGGGGTGCGGTTGGCATTTCCATATTTCTCATGACCAAACACACTGGCAGGAATTGACAGAATTAAAAATTGCCGCTCTGTGAGGTTTTTTGCGCATCGGGCCCAAGTCCACCAGGTGTCCCTAAACGTTATCTGGAGGCGACCTGCAACTCACCATAGATCGATTCTTGGGCCTCTGATCAACAAACTGTCGATTCTGTTGGATTCGTGACATGGGATTTTAGCTAGGGGGGGCCTCTCCCTCCTATCCATTGCCCAGTGACCTCCTTCTACGGTGGTTTCTGAAGCTAGGGTTTCACTCAGTAGGGGACAATGCAGTCACACCAACGAGGGACAAAGCTGGAAACCCATGGATGGTGGGGATGTGGTTGGCATTGCCATATTTCACATGCCCAAACACACTATCAGGAGTTGATAGAATTCAAAATTTCTGCTCCGTGAGGTTTTTTGCGCACTGGGCCCATGTCCACCAGGTGTCCCTGAACGGTATCTGGAGGTGACCTGCAACTCGCCATAGATCGATGCTCGGGCCTCTGATCGATGAACCGTTTATTCCATTGGATTCGTGACATGGGATTTTAGCTAGGGGGTGGCCTCTCCCTCCTATCCATTGCCCAGTGACCTCCATCTAGGGTGGTTTCTAAAGCTTGTGTTTCGCTCAGTAAGGGACAATGCAGTCACGCCAACGAGGGCCAAAGCTGGAAAGCCATGGATGGTGGTGATGCGGTTGGAATTTCCATATTTACCATGCCCAAACACACTAGCAGGAGTTGATAGAATTCAAAATTGCCACTTTGTGAGTTTTTTTGTGCACCGAGCCCAAGTCAACTAGGTGTCCATGAACGGTATCTGGAGGTGACCTACAACTCGCCATAGATCGATGCTCGGGCCTCCAATTGATGAACCGTCAATTCTATTGGATTCGTGATGAGCGATTTTAGCTAGGCGGGGGCCTCTCCCTCCTGTCCATTTCCTGACGACCTTCGTCTATGGGGGTTTCTGAAGCTAGGGTTTCGCTCAGTAGGGGACAACGCAGTCATGCCAACGAGGGCCAAAGCTGGAAAGGAGTTGACAAAAGGAGTTTCCATATTTCCCATGCCCAAACACACTTGTAGGAGTTGATAGAATTCAAAATTGCCGCTCTGTGAGGTCTTTTGCGCACTGGGCCCAAGTCCATGAGGTGTCCCTGAATGGTATCTGGAGGTGACCTGCAACTCACCATAGATCGATGCTCAGGCCTCTGATCGATGAACCTTCAATTCTGTTGGATTTGTGACATGGGATTTTAGCTAGGGGGGGCCTCTCCCTCTTCTCCATTGCTCAGTGAACTCCATCTACGATGGTTTCTGAAGCTAGGGTTTCGCTTAGTAGGGACAATGGAGTCACACCAATGAGAGCCAAAGATCGACAATGCATTTCATGCCAACAAAGGCCAAACTTGGAAAACCCTATCCCTAACTAGGGCTTATTGTTTAACATGCATGTCCCATTACCATAACCCTACCAAGGAAACCCTAATCCTAACCCTAATCTTATCTTACTATCATAACTCAATTCAGAATCAATCTAATTTCAAACTTAAAATTTTCAAATCCAATGCACTTATGCTTCAAATCATGTTGATTCACAAAGTTGGTTCTCACTCTTTGGATTCTATTGTAGTTCCTTTAATGCTGAGTGATTAGTCATTGGGTGCATGAGGTTTGCTAAATAGTGTTGTTGTTTTTTGATGAAATGTAAAGCATGTATTGCACTCAGTTTTATTAAATTACACTTGAGCATTGACTTAACTTGTAATTTAATGAATCCAAACTCACAATTTTTAATTAGATATATCCAATTGGTGTACAAGTAGTGAGTTCATTGAAACCTTGAAATACATTGTATTACACTTATATTTATTAAATTACATGAGCAAGAACTTTGACTTTAGTGTGTATGTATTGAGATCATTGAAACCTTTAAATATAATAGTTTTTTATTTTGACATAGTGCATTCATAAGTAATAGTTAATCCTCACAAATCAATACAATAGATTGACACAAGAACATGTGGAAACCAAAGAACAAATTCAAACTGAAATGTATCATTCATTTATAACTGAAATGTCAATTGTGTACATGTCTCCAAAAGTACATATATATCCAAAAGTATCGAAAAGTACATATATATCCAAAAGTAACCAGAAGTACATGTCTCTCCACAACTATCCAAGACTATCCAAGCCACATGTACATGTATCCAAAACTATCCAAGGCACATGTACATGTAAGTGAAATGTCAATGTACATGTCTCCAAAAGTACATGTATCCAAAACTTTCCAAGCCACATGTACACATGTATCGATATGTACATATCCCATAAGACACATCAAAACTCAAGCTTCCTCTTGTTCTTTCTTGAGGGTGATCCTGTAGGCACAAATATAGGACTAGTGTGCATGTCTGGATCCTACAAATTAAATATCAATTGTTAAATTCAATTAACTTTGTACTAATACATTAGCTCAATAAAATACCATATCTAAATTAACTCAAAAATTATGAAAATGTTAATGGACATTGCATGAAACAATTGTTCATTAATGGACATCTCACCTCTGTGAGAGATTGTGACAAAGGGGATTGTGTTTCTTGTGTAGTAGATGGATTTGTTGGTTGAACATGAATGATGGTCGCATCCATGGTTAAACCAGAGGGGGCAGGACCTATTGGTGGTGGTGGCTACAATCACAAAATCTTGAAATAGTTAGAAATGTGCATGAATAAACAATAGACAACAATAACACACTATGTCTATATCATGTTCAAATAGTTGTACTTCTGTGTGACTTGTTGCCATTGTAGATGCAGCACTGACTGCTGCATCAACCATCCCTGCAAGGTTTTCAATAGTAAACTCTGGCTTCTGATGCAGTAAACATGCAAATCAAACATTAACAAAATATTTTATGCATTGGATTTCAAGTTAACCAAGAAATATCATCGAAGGATATACAAATTACCATGGTATCAGTATCTCCATGGCCATGGACAAATTCACTCTTTCTAGGAGTAGGGCATCTCATATACACTTGAACCTTGTTCACATATGGCCTATGAGGACATACAACTCCAGGAAATGGTCCAGGTGTTTCGGTGCCAGCCTATAGTCAACAAGAGTTCATGTAGCTAGACATGCATGATTCAACGAACATACATGTATTTAAAAATGACATTTTTTAAATGTTTAAAATGTTTACCTCCATCACTGATTTCCCCCATGTAGGATCTGGCATCTGCCCAGATATTTCCTCGGTCGATACGACCATGGATCCTACCTCCATCACTACTTTACCCCGTGAAGGATCCGACATCTGCAAGTTTAATAATTGTAAATATTAGACCGTAGATAACATTAGTGAACTAACATGTAAAGTATGTGGAAATTAACAATTTAACAAGTATTAAAAAACTGAAATTTTAAAATGTTTACCTCGGTGTGAGATACGGGATCGGTGGATGGAATGTCCTGCCCCTGTGTAGAGTGTGGAACATGATACTCTGGGGCATCTCTACAGGAATAAATCATCAACTGCAAGTTCACAAAATTAATATATTAGCTCAAACTATACATATGTGTACAAAGAGGAAAATAAATGAAGAATTTATTACAATTAACCATATACATACATCACTCAAAAACCCACTGAAGACAACATCTGACGAAATACCATAGCATGGACGACCACACGGTGTGCACTCGTGAGGCTCAAAAGTAGACTGGGAATGTGCTAATGGTGCTGCGCTAGTAGATGGTCCTGTGGTAGATGGGAGTACTGCACTAGTGGGTGGTACTGCACTAGAAGATGGTCCTGCACCATGACGACCTGGTGTATGTACCACACCAGGGATAGATGTCCCTTCCTCACCCATATGCTGAACCATAGTGCTATGGTGAACAACGGCCCATGCCAAACTCAAAAATGCCTCATGTGTCTGTGGAATAACATGATGTACAAGTGGGACATCTGGCCCAGGAAACTACCTGCGAGGTGCAGGGATAGGGCGATCAACTTCTCGAAGCCTGGCATTGGGTCGGTTTTGGGGCATCCCCCCATTGATCCCCTGAATCGCCAATATATCAAAATAGTTTACGTGTTTACCCAACACGAACTCTGCATACATCTTCCGAAGGAAGTACAAGGGGATTTCCCTGTTGTTGTGTGGTGGCATATCAAAAACCATATACCATCTGTCCATCTAGTTATCAACAAATGGTTGATATGTGCACCACTCGGTAGAGATATGTGGCCTATTTGCAGTTTGGATTTCCCCCATGTGAGGGTCCGTAAACAATGAAAATATATGCTCTTTGGTGATTTTCAACTTTTTTATTGCACTGTAGCTAAGCCCATCAATGTACTCAGGTCTTTTTCTTTCTCTATATGAAGTAATATCATATAGTATGTTGTTTGAAAATGTGATAGTCTCAACAATTGCATCCAAAGTGGATGCAAGTGAACGTCGAATCCTATCACCACCACTAAAAGCAGTACTCAGACCTCTCAACTGGGCAATCTCAATCAATATTTCAGCATTGGGGTCCATAGCCGCAACTGCAATAAAAAAATCAATAAGAAAATAATTAGAAATGTATACATGGTATATAATGACATCTCTTCAAAATTGAAAATGTAAATTAAGGAAAACTCAAGTTACAAGCAATTTAATGGCATTCACTTACATACATTTAAAACTTAAAATTAGACATTTAACAATTAAATAATGAGTTTCGTTCAACTTCTTTCTAGAAGTTAAGGCACTTCTTCACCCTCATTGGTGGCTTTTACATATATCAATTTTAAAATTATTTTCATTTACAAAATAGATTTAGCACTTCCACAATTTTGTTGTTCTATCTAAGTTTCAAGTTACTTCAATTGGTAAGACATTTTCATACTGTTTTTTTAAGAGTTTTTTGGGGTTAGGCATTTTGTTAAAATAGCCTAGGGTTTACAACCTCTACCATCCACTAAGATGGGAAAGTATTGCTAAATTTCATGTGCATGTTTTCATGTGAAAAACTCTAGTTCTATCTAAAATATACAATGCCAATACCTTAATAAAATAACTAATAAAAAAATCGAAATCTTTTAAAATTACATCAGTTATTTCTTCAACTATGTTTTTGAATTTTGTTCCTCAAAATAAAAGGAATTTTCTTTCTTCCATTAGTATAAATTACTTGTTATATTGATATTATGATATGTAAACTTTTATATATATAAAAGTAAAGTATTATATAGATTGACATTCTTTATATTCCATATAAATTTATGAAACATTTAAACTTATTTGAATTAAACAATATAAAATTTATATAAAAAAGTTCCAAATCCTTTAAAATTATATAAATGGTTTATGTAGTTATGTTTTTTAATTTTGCTGCTCAAAATCAAACAAAGTTTCTTTGTCCCATCAAACATTAGCTTGGGAGTTGTTGGATTGATTATTTTATTAAAAAACACAATTATAGGGTAAAAATTGACAAAAGAATGCTTTGGGTGATTGAATTACCTTGTTGGATGACAATGCACAAGTGACATCTCCTCCCCTCAACCTAAATTAGCTCCTGCAACAATCCCAAGCAGTGAACTCGCTCCAAAATGCTCCAATTTCCCTTCAATTTCGTGTTCTTGATAGTTAAAATGGGCCGCGGGTTTTGGACCTGTGTATTTAATTTCTTTTTATGATTTAAAAATTGCGTACGTGTTTTATAACTACATATCGTGAGCGTGTTTTGTAGTTATATAACGCGTATGCGATATGGCTTCCTATCCTACATGTCCCATGGCATGTCAGGCTCGGGTTGAACCATACCAAGTGCTATGTCAGGCTCGGGTTGATGTATTTTTTCATAACATGATCTTGTTTTTGAAAACTAGGATTGCATCTAAAAGGTCCCTCAACTTCTTGCACACACCCATTAGATAATCAGTAAATATCTAAATATATACACAAATACATACAAATGTGTATGTCAGTAATGTGTTTAAATATAGGTGACAATGCTTGTCTTTAAGGCTAAATGCATTAACTTCAATATCTATATATGGTTATCAAATTTATGGTTGAACGCATATCAATATGACAAAGATTTCAAATTATTTTAGTATGCTCCAAGAAATCAAAATGGTTGTCAAACAAGAAAAGTTTCAGCAGTAGGAAATTGTGAATGTAGTTATCATAAATGTCACCCTCAGCAATCCTAAAGACCTCATAAAAGACTATCGCAAAAATAATATCAATAGTGTATAATGAAATCAAGCCTTCTTTAGTAAGATGTGCGTTTTCTATTCAAATAAAAAAAGTGGACTTGATGTAATTTCCAACCATGGCATACATGTTTGAATGACTATCCATAGGATGTTATTTCCAATCAAAAGGAGGTGAAATGTAATTTCCTAGCACAAGGTATTTTGCAGCCAAGCGAATACACATAATGTATGTCCCAAACAAGGTGATTTCCAGCCCTCAATTACTAGACAACTAGGATTATCAAACTATAATAATTTCCAGCCAAATAATGACTGTCCAAGATGACAAATTCCATCTCCTACAGTTACTATGCCTTGATGTTATCTTAGACTTTCAATAGGTAAGTATGTTTGTAATTTCAGAGGGTTTGGGAGTTTCCTTTAGGCTGTAACTTAAGGAGTGACATTACGGAAAGATAAGGAAGGGTGTTAAGGTAACAACTTGATAGACTATTAGGGAGGTATTTGAAGGTTGTTTAAGGCTTAGGTTGAGATAGGATTCACACACCTAGAATGGTTTATGAAACACTTTCATGTAATCATACACATGATTATCTTCCTCTGCTATATTTTTGTTGGGACAATATAGCTTGATTTCAACACAATATTCATCACTATCATACCAAAGGTAAATGCTCCTCAATCATTTGATCAATTAAATCTCATTTCACTTTGCAATAATGTGTATAAAATTTAAAGCCATTTCCATCATCATTGCCACTAGAATCAAGCCCCATCTTTCCAAACATATCCTGAGAGAAAGGACCGGTTTCCTACTTAAGGAGGAAATTCAAGATGCCATAGGGACAACCCATAAATTCCTTCACTTTGTCAAGGAAACAAACAGACGTTGATTACAAACATATACCTGTCCAAAGCATTTGAGAAAGTTAACCGGCTCTACCTCAGACTCCTACTTCTTCAGGTGGGGTTTCAATGGTGTTTCATTAAGATGGATGGAGGCCTACTTTTCCTTGACCAGTTTTGCTATACTAGTTAATGGCTCGGCTTCACATTTTTTTATTACCTCTAGAAGCCTCAGGAAAGGTTTTCCCCTCTCTCCACTATTATTCCTTCTAGAAACTGAAGCACTTAGTAAAATGATACATGAAAAGGCCTCTAACGGGGTTGTGCTATGTATAAAGATGTCCCAATCCTGCCTAGTTACCCATATCATGTTTGTGGAAGACCTTCTTTGTTGAAATGGCTAAACCAATGAAGCAAAAATATTTTTCAATCTTATATAACTCTTCTTCCATGCTACTGGAATGGTGATTCACATTTACATCCCAAGAACTATTACAAAACACTTTCATAGCACCATATAAAAACATTTTTCTACTGCAGTTTTCTACAACACTAGGTCTTCACTATCCTCCATTATACTCAAATATTCTATCCATGTCAGATGTCTAGGTGAATCTTTGTACATTCTCATTATCAGTGAATAGAGATTCTGATGATTATGATTTTGATTTCTATAGAGCATCGACTACAGGAAACTTTATGGTTTTATTCATATGGGATACTCTTCAATGAAGACACTGCATCATCTTGCTTTTGGGTTATATACAGTCTGATTGATTGTTAGTCTCTGAGATCTATAGGATCATCATGTTTAAGCTTGTTTTTCTCCACATTTATGCCTTCCATCTCTGCTTGAAGGGTTTTTCATTTGTAAGATGGCATGCAAGTTACATCTTCTAGTACTTTGATGCTACCATCTCTGTCTATGTAAAGTTTTTTCTCTTGTATAGGTAAAGTATTCTCTGTACACAGAAAAAATAACTCATTTTGCAACACTACCACTTCTTCCTTGAGTTTTTGATGCTCTTTAACTCCTCTATCAGGATTTGCCTTGAGACATGCAATATCTTCCTTGAAGTGAAGCAGGAGTTGCTCAAGTGAAACATATTCATATTTGATACTTTTCTACGTATCTGGCTTCATAAAATAATCTTTTGTGAGTTAGTCAGTCTCTTGTTGGAAAAACTTGCATTTTTTTAGTAGAATATGTAGTTGTTGTTTACCCCAGTTGATCTTCATTCAGAAGTGTAGCTCTTTCTGATTCCAGAAGATGGATAAACTTTTCCTATTTCAGTATGGAGGATTTGATGTTCGCTATCTCCCTCTTGAATCCAGTATTCTATTCTATCAACTCTTTTGATTTTATCTTAAAGGAACGGTATCCTTATGATGTCTTGAGAACATTTTCTGCCACTATTTTGTTGTGGTTCTAAGGAGAAGCAATCGTTTCTTGGATATATCGATTTTTACTTTTATTCCCAGTAGAATAATCTTCTAACTTGTTTGAAAATGTCTTCGTTTACTCTTTTAGGTCATTCAGTTGTTCCTCCATGTCACCCAATACTTTGTCTTTCAGTTCCAGTTCTTTTGCCATTATTTCTTTCTCCTTTCCCAAGTAGAGAACATAATCTGAAGGTTCTTAAGGTGAGTGAGCTTTGTTCAAACCTCCTTTTGTAGATTTTGATTTTCTTCTTGTGCATGTTCAAGCTCTGCCTACAAACTATTGACATCAACTGCCTCTTCCATACATCTGTGATTTTCACTCGTCAATTTGGTGTCTTCGCTGTTGGATTTGACAAGTCCTTCTAAAATATCCACAATTTGTTTCTGTTGGATGTCAACAAGCTCAGTTTTAGCTTTCAATTCCTGTAGCAAAAGGGTAAATCTCTCTTGCATCCAATCAAACTTCCTAGGATTTTCTTTTCGAGGATCCTTAATTTTGATCAATAAATTAGAGGTTTCTTCTCTAGAACTCCTCATTCTCTTCATCTCCAAGGATGGATCAGTTCTAAGATTGTTGTTTCCTTCCTACAATAATCATTCTTCTTGCATATTGTTACATTCTTTCTGAAAATTTATATCATTATATGTGCTCAATACAGTATTTTTCTACTCCTCTAATGATGATTCACATTTCATTTTATTGGTTTCATATGTGAAAACTCCACCCCATCCACATACTACCTTTTTGACCCCATTATTATTTTGAACAGACCTTTGCAATTCCATTTTGAGACCCTTGTACTCTTCTTCTGAGGTGACCAACTTTTTCTGCAAATATTAAATTTCCATTTGAAGCTTTTTCCTCCAAATATTCAATGTTTACCAACCCATATGTAACTGTTGAGGCCTAGAATCAAATCAACCCCATATTGCTCCAAATGATGAAATTGTTGCTTCCGTCACTTGATTAGATAAGCAGAAGCTGTCATAAGCTCACCATTTTCTAACTACCAAAAAAAAAAATAGAATCATATGAAATCAATATTAGTAGTCACTACAATGCAAATAAATTAGATACATGTGCATAATCGGGTTCCTTGAACCTTCCCATACAAAAAAATGAAATTTGAGACAAAAAACATAATGGAGATAACTCACTAGTGGGAGCTTGATATCTGTCCACATATGTAATAAATGTGCATCAGCCTTTTGTCACTCAACATTAGTGTGTATCCATTGTAGGACAATACAACAAAAAAAATGTAACAATCAATGGGAAATCACAAACACTTACACTAAAAGATACACTCAACTTAGCAACAGTCCCAACTTATGCACTTAGCATTGTGCCTTGTAAAGGAAATTTGAAAGATTAGCTTGTACTAAGTACCCTTTCATAAACAAACGAATCTTGTTCAACCTAATTAGACCACATTTACATGCTATATCACACTACTTCCCATTTTAAACATTTGGTATTTCCAAAACACCAAAGAAACAACATAGGGCAACATCCCTAGCTAACAAACAAATTAAATAGGTTTTATTTATATTAAAAAAAAGTGTCCATTACAATTCATGAAAATGATCCCAACCTTGTCATACTTGAGACTCCTTCCTTGAAGATGCAAGCTTCCATCGTGCTCAAAACCAGGAACTTCAGCGTGTCCATTACAGGGAGTTTTGATCTTTTTCATTAGTTAGAATTTGGTGTCATACCCCTTGGATAATCAAAATTTCCTTGAAATAATACACATTTTATTTCATATTTCAAGAACCAAAGTAGTTTAGAACTTACATAGATAACATCACGTTCTTCAAACATACTCTGCATGTTCGTCTCATCCATTGATTTCTTTCTCCCTTCCCAAGGTAGAAAACATAATGTGAAGGTTATTAAGGTTATTGAGCTTTTTTGAAACCACCTTTTGTAGCTTCAGTTCTAAGGCTGCTCTTTCCTTCCTGCAATAACAATTCTTCTTGCATATTGTTACATTTTTTTGAACATATATATCATTCTATGTGCTCACTACAGGATTGTGCTTCTCCTCTGATGATGGTTCACATTTAATTTTATCAATTTTAGGTGTGGAAACTCCACGCCATCCATATACTACTTTTTGACCACATCATTATTTTGAACAGACCTTTGCAATTCCATTTTGAGAGCCTTGTTCTCTTCTTTTGAGGTGACAAGCTCTTTCTACAAATCTACAATTGCGATCTGAAGATTTTTTCGGCAAATATTCAATGTTGACCAACCCATATGTAACCTTTGATGCCCAGAATCAAATCAACACCATATTGCTCGATATGACAAAAATGTTGCTTCCGTCGCTTGACTAGATAAGCAGAAGTTGTGATAAGCTACAATTTTCTAACTACCAAAAAAACAAATAGAATCACATGAAATCGATTTTAGCAATAACTACAATGCAAATGAATCAGAATCACATGGATTTATAATCGGTCTCCCTGAACCCTCCCATACCAAAGATATAAATTTGAGACAAAAATAGTAATGGAGAGAACTCGCTAGTGGTAGGTTGTTATTTGTTGACATATGTAATAAATGTGCATCAGCCTTCTGTCACTCAACATTAGTGTATAGCCATCAAAGGATAATACAACATAAAAATGTCATAATCAGGGGGAAATCATGAACAATTACACTCGAAGATACACTCAACTTAGCAATAGTCCCAACTTATGCACTTATCATTGTGCCTTGTAAAGGAAATGTGAAATATTAGCTTGTACTAAGTACCCCTTCATACACAAATGACTCTTGTTCAATCTAATTAAACCACATTTACATGCTATATGACACTACTTCCCAATTTAAACATTTGGTATTTCCAAAACACCAGAGAAACAACATAAGGAAACATC
Organism: Pseudotsuga menziesii; assembly: GCA_001517045.1. Lineage (NCBI taxonomy): Eukaryota > Viridiplantae > Streptophyta > Pinopsida > Pinales > Pinaceae > Pseudotsuga > Pseudotsuga menziesii. The sequence continues at coordinate 58,004 of LPNX010599715.1, read as the reverse complement.
CCTACCTAACAAACAAATTAACTAGGTTTTATTTATATTAAAAAAAAAAGCAACCATTAGAATTCATGAAATTGAACCCAACCTTGCCATACTTGAAAGTCCTTGTTTGAAGAGGCAAGCTTCCATCGTGTTGAAAACCAGGAACTTCAGCCTGTCCATTACAAGGAGTTTCTAACAAAGTACTTTAGAACTTACACAGATAACATAATGTTCTTCAAACATACTCCGTATCTTCAACTCATCCACTGATTTATTTCTCCCTTCCCAAGGTAGAGAACATAATGTCAAGGTTCTTCATGGTTCTTAAGGTCACTGAGCTTTGTTGAAACCCCCATTTGTAGCTTCTTATTTTCTTCTTGTGCCTATTCAAGATCTGCCTACAAATTATTGACATCAACTGGCTCTTCCATTCATCTTTTATTTTCACTCGTCAATCTAGTGTTTTGACTATTGGATTTGACAAGTGCCTGTAAAAGATCCCCCAATTGTTTCTGCTGGATTTCAACAAGCTCAGTTTTAGCTTTCGCTTCTTGTAGCAAAAGGGTAAGTTGCTCTTGTGTCCAATCAAACTGCCCATAATTTTCTTTTCGATGATCCTTAATTTCCATCAATAAATTAGACGTTCCATCAATAGAACTCCCCATTCTCTTCAGCTCCCACGATGCTTTAGTTCTAAGTCTTCTCTTTCCTTCTTGTAATAACAATTCTTCTTGCATATTGTTACATTCTTTCTGAACATTTATATCATTCTCTGTGCTCACTATAGGATTGTGCTCCTCTGATGATGATTCACATTTCTTTTTATCGGTATGAGGTGTGGAAACTCCACCGCATCCACATACTACCTTTTTGACCCCATCATTATTTTGAAGAGACCTTTGCAATTCTGTTTTTAGAGGCTTGTTCTCTTCTTCTGAGGTTCCTTGAAAACTCCCATGAAATCAATTTTAGCAGTCTCTACAATGCAAACGAATCAGATACACATGGAGTTGTAATTGGGTTCCTTGAACACTCCCATACAAAGGATCCAAATTTGAGGAAAAACAATTAATGGTGAGAACTTGATAGTGGGAGCTTGATATATGTCCACATATGTAATAAATGTGCATCAGCCTTTTTTCACTCCACATTAGTGTGTAGCCATTGAAGGCATTGAAGGATAATACAGAATAAAAATGTAACAATCAGTGAAAAATGACAAACAATTATTCCTAAAGATACACTCAACTTAGCAACAGTCCCAAATTATGCACTTAGGATTGTGCCTTTTAAAGGCAATGTGAAATATTAGCTTGTACTGAGTTCCCCTTCATACAGAAACAACTCTTGTTCAACCTAATTAGACCGCATTTACATTCTATATTGCACTACTTCCCATTTTAAACATTTGGTATTTCCCAAACACCAGAGAAACAACATAAGGCAACATCCCTCGCTAACAAATAAACTAACTAGGGATTCCTACCTTGCCATACTTGAGACTCCTTGCTGGAAGATGCAAGTTTCCATCATGCTGAAAACCAGGAACTTCAACGTGTTCATTACAATGAGATACAATCTTTTTCATTATTCAGAATTTTGTGTCATTTCCATTGGATAATCAAAATTTCCTTGAAATAATACACATTTTATTTCAGATGTGAAGAAGCAAAGTAGTTTAGAACTTACATAGATAACATCATGTTCTTCAAACATACTCCTCATGTTCAACTCATCCACTGATTTCTTTCTCCCTTCCCAAGGTAGAGAACAAAATGTGAAGGTTCTTAAGGGAACTCAGCTTTGTTGAAACCCCCTTTTGTAGCTTATGATTTTCTTCTTGTGCGTGTTCAAGATATGCCTATAAATTATTGACATCAACTAGCTCTTCCATACATCTGTTATTTTCACTTGTCAATTTGGTGTTTTGACTGTTGGATTTGACATGTGCTTGTAAAATATCCCCAAATTGTTTTTGTTGGATGTCAACAATCTCAGTTTTATCTTTCACTTCATGTAGCAAAATGGTAAATTTCTCTTGCATCCAATCAAACTACCCAGAAGTTTCTTTTTAAGGATCCTTAATTTCATTCAATAAATTATACATTCCATCAATAGAACTCCTCATTCTCTTTAGCTATCGGGATGTCTCTTTTAAAGGATCCTTAATTTCCATCAATAAATTATATGTTCCATCAATAGAACTCCTCATTCTCTTTAGCTCTCAGGATGTTTCGGTTCTAAGGCTACTCTTTCCTTCCTATAATAACAATTCTTCTTGCATATTGCTACATTCTTTCTGAACATTTATATCATTCTATGTGCTCACTACAGGATTGTGCTCCTCCTCTCATGATGATTCACATCTCATTTTATCGGTTTTAGGTGTGGAAACTCCACCCCATCCACATACTACCTTTTTGACCCCATCATTATTTTCAACAGACCTTTGCAATTGCATTTTGAGAGCCTTGTTATCTTCTTTTGAGGTGACCATCTTTTTCTCCGAACCTTCAATTGCCATCTGAATATTTTTTGAGCAAATATTCAATGTTTACCAACCCATATGTAACCATTGAGGCCCAGAATCAAATCAACACCATATTGCTCCAAATGATGAAAATGTTACTTCTGTCGCTTGACTAAATAAGCAGAAGTTGTAATAAGCTGAACATTTTCTAACTGCCAAAAAAATAGATAAAATCACATGAAATCGATTTTAGGAGTCACTACAATGCAAATGAATCAGATACACGTACACGTGGAGTTGTAATTGGGTTCCCTAAACCCTCCCATACAAAAGATCGAAATTTGAGACAAAAAAAGTAATGGAGAGAACTAGCTAGTGGGAGATTGATAGAAGTCCACATATGTAATAAATGCGCATCATCCTTCTATCACTCAACATTAGTGTGTAGTGTAGCCATTGAAGGATAATACAACATATTTTTTTTAACAATCAGTGCAAAATCACAAACACTTATACAAAAGATACCCTGAACTTAGCAACAGTCCCAACTTATACACTTAGCATTATGCCTTGTAAAGGAAACGTGAAAGATTAGCATGTACTGAGTACCCCTTCATACAGAAATGACTCTTGTTCAACCTAATTAGACCGCATTTACATGCTATATTACACTACTTCCCGTTTTAAACATTTGGTATTTCCAAAACACGAGAGAAACAACATAAGGCGGCAACCGTGGCTAACAAACAAATTAACTAAGGTTTATTTATATTAAAAAAAAGTGACCTTCAGAATTCATGAAATTGAACCCAACCTTGATATACTTGAGACTCCTTACTTGAAGATGCAAGATTCGATCGTGTTGAAAACCAGAAGCTTCGGCCTGTCCATTACAAGGAGGAGTTTCAATCTTTTTTATTAGTGAGAATTTTGTGTCATTTCCCTTGGATAATTGAAATTTCCTTGAAACAATAAACATTTTATTTCAGATTTGAACAAGCAATGTAGTTCAGAACTTACATAGATAACATCATGTTCTTCAAACACACTCCGCATGTTCAACTCATCCATTGATTTCTTTCTTCCTTCCCTAGGTAGAGAACATAATGTGAAGGTTTTTAAGGTCAGTGAGCTTTTTGTTGAAACCCCCTTTTGTAGCTCCTAATTTTTTTCTTGTGCATGTTCAATCTCTTCGTGCAAATTATTGACATCAACTGGCTCTTCCATACATCTATTATTTTCACTCATCAATCTAGTGTATTCATTGTGGGATTTCACAAGTGCTTGTAAGAGATCCCCAAATTGTTTATGTTGGATGTCAACAAGCTCAGTTATAGCTTTCACTTCCTGTAGAAAAAGGGTAAATTACTCTTGCATCAAATCAAATTGCCCAGAATTTTCTTTTCAAGGATCCTTAATTGCCATCAATAAATTGGACGTTCCATTATGCTCCCAGGATGCTTTAGTTGTGAGGATGCTCTTTCCTTCCTGTAATAACAATTCTTCTTGCATATTGTTACATTCTTTCTGAACGTTTATATCATTCTATGTCCTCACTACAAGATTGTGCTCCTCCTCTGATGATGATTCACATTTCATTTTATCGATTTCAGGTGTGGAAACTCCACCCCATCCACATACTACCTTTTTGACACCATCATTATTTTGAACCGACCTTTGCGATTTCATTTTGAGAGCCTTGTTCTCTTCTTCTGAGCTGACTAGCTTTTTCTGCAAATATTCAATTAGCGTCTGAATATTTTTTTCTCAAATCTTCAATGTTCATCAACCCATATGTAACCGTTGAGGCCCAGAATCAAATCAACCCCATATTTCTCTAGATGATGAAAATGTTTCTTCTGTCGCTTGACTAGATAAGCAGAAGTTGTAATAACCTGACCATTTTCTAACTGCCAAAATAACAAATAGAATCATGTGAAATCAATTTTAGCAGTCACTACAAAGAAAATGAATCAGATGCGCATGGAGTTGTAATTAGGTTCCCTAAACCCTCCCATACAAAAGATCTAAATTTGAGAAAAAAAAGTAATGGAGAGCATTGGCAAGTGGGACCTTGATATATGTCGACATATGTAATAAATGTGCATTAACCTTCTGTCACTCAACATTCGTGTGTAGCCATTGAAGGTTAATACAGCATAAAAATTTAACAATCAGTGCAAAATCACAAACACTTACACTGAAAGATACACTTAACATACCAACAGTCCCAACTTATGCACTTAGCATTCTGCCTTGTAAAGGAAATGTGAAAGGTTAGCTTGTACTGAGAACCCCTTCATATAGAAATGTATCTTGTTCATCCTAATTAGACCACATTTACATGCTATATTGCACTACTTACCATTTTAAACATTTGGTATTTCCAAAACACTAGAGAAAAGTATAACGAAGCATCCCTCGCTAACAAACAAATTAACTAGGGTTTATTTATATTAAAAAAAATGACCATTAGAATTCATTAAATTGAACCCAACCTTGCCATACTTGACACTCCTTGCTTGACGATGAAAGCTTCTATCATGCTGAAAACCAAGAGCTTCAATCTTTCCATTACAAGGAAGAGTTTCAATATTTTTGATTAGTGAGAATTTTGTGTCATTTTCCTTGGATAATCAAAATTTCCTTGAAATAATACACATTTTGTTTCATATTTGAAGAAGCAAAGCAGTTTAGAACTTACACAGATAACATGATGTTCTTCAAACATACTTAGCATGTACAACTCATCCAATACTGTGCGAAGTCTCTGACAAAATGTGATTCAATGGTTATATAAAATGCATATAAACACTTGCTCATTTTTTTAAAAGTGCATGCTTTGAATGTGACATTTTTAATTGAGTAGAAAGGATACTCTGGATAACAATTAAAGGGATGAACATAGAGTAACTAACAAACCAAATCTGAATAAACCTTAATAGAGCTTAAAGGTTTAAAGAATTGGTTCTGCTTGATATTACATGTGTGTCTCTCTCATGGAGCTCTGTAGGTGTATTTATATAGAACTTCAATACAAACGCTTCTCACATTTATATTAAACAAAATCATAGAGGAAAGGTGGTGTATGTTTTGACACCACCCTAAACGAAGGAACAAAGGTTTGGGCTTTTGGAATGGAGAAAATAAAGCACAATATTAAAATGGATTTCGAACACCTCAAGCTTTGTGACTAGTCGCAATAGTCTTATTTGGGAGAAAAAATAATACAGTAGACCAAGAGGTTATGTTCAATTGATTCTAACAAAAGGATTGTAAAATGATTGATAGATTCAAAAACCTCAATAACATGTTGTCCTCTTTTTTGAGGTCTAGATTCTTGGAATGGATAAAAATAAAGCACAATATAAAATGGAGTTCAAAAAGTTTACGCTTCATAACCATAATAGTCTTATTTTGGAGGAAAGATAAAATAGTAGATTAAAAGAGGTTAAATTCACTTGATTTTGAAGAAATTATTGAAAAATATTGATACTTGGTTCAAACGCTAATATTTCTATTATGATTGATTCATGCCCTAATCAAGTTTTGAAACATTATGAAATGGTTACTCAATAATTACAGCTACAATTTCATCATTCAATTTTATTTCTTCTTGACACTTGTTTGTCAATGCAAATTTTAATATTTTATGTATTTTTTAATTAACCAAGTCAGCAAATTCAAACTGGTTCAATCCAAGCCAAGTCCAGGTTTTAAAACGTTGTACAGCCTAGATTTGTGAACCTTAGTAATATGCAGGGTTGAGAAGTGTGTAGTTAGCTTTAGTTAGTATTTGTTCATAGAAAGTGCAGATCCCTGTCAAATTCAACGAAGTCCTCAACAATTTTGGCAGAATATATAAACCCCACTTGCCACTGCTCAACCAAAGGCAACAGATTGAATGGTTCTAATAGTTCCCCCATAATGCTAATTAGGAGCACATTAGCCTCATCATGATAAAAGGAAGCTAGTCTAAAAAAAAAGCAGGCCCTCATTGAAGTGGACACTTATAATCCTAACCATCTATGCATGTCCACTTCCCAAGCCAACACAGCCAATTGTCAACTAATATAGTGTGATTCATAACCACAGGTTTGCAAACACACATATCAAGCTTATGAATCTCTTGAATGGAAAGAAGGCAACATAAAACTATCTCGTGGTCATTATTTTCCCTACATAGAAAGTATGCATTGCACCACTATCTTTAGGCATGCAATTTTCTCTAATATTGCAACTACATAACACAAACATTGTCACTTGCACTAAATGAAAATATGGCCAAGCACTATCTTTGTACGCTTCTGGGAACACTACAACATGAATTTCAAAACTAGTTACTCATATTCAATGGACTGTTTGTTTCTTCCTGCTTATGAAAGACCATTGCCCTGCTTAAGCATCAAAGTTAATTTTTTATATAATGTTGCAATATAATTGTGCTTAGTTTCATGATTTGGAAAGTTCAACTTAATAGACATTCTAATCCTCTCAAATGAATTAGTTTCTTAAAAGAAGCAACAAATGCCATGATATGAAGCTATATAGAGCCAAGACCATCTTACTTGTCCCCAGTGCCTCCAATGAGTCTCATCCATGACTCTATACAGCCTAAATTTCTTTTGACACTCTGCTACAAGAAAACGTTAAAATTTTCAACTTAATTTTCTATCATAGAGATATTTAAAAGTTGTCATTCTTTGTCATTTCTATTATTATCTCTACTTTCTACAGTTCGCAGCTTGTTCTAGATATCCTACAGATACGCCTACCCACTCGAGATAGCATAGAATTGTATGACCATGTATTTGAATGCAAAATTTATTTACCTGAATGCCATTTGGAAAATTCATAGAAGAGAGCATCCGTAGAGCAGCCTGATTATAGTTGATGTCCACTGGCCATCGTTTTGAAGCAACCTGAAATTTTAAATGAACTGAGGTAAAGATCATTTTGAAAAAGAAATAACAAACATGTTCATAAACATGTATTCCTACGAATTAAAAAGTAGGAGCAGTTTAACAAAGTTGTGAGACTTAATATGGTCCTCCTAGATCAAGCGTGTAAAGCACAACGTAAGAAAAAAAACCAGTGTGTTTTCAAGATGATCAACTAACAAGAAAGGCTGGAAGAGCACAGTGAAAAGAAAACTATAATTTGAATAGCACTGGCATAAATATATTTTGAAAATAAGAGCATTGGTTGAGGAGGTTAGCTAGGTATTCTCTTTACTCTTTATTTTTTGTCCTTCAATGGTGAGCATCTAGAATTGTGCAAAGTAATAGATTCTTCACCAAATGGCATCATGCTTTAGGTTCTAGGGGAGTATGAGCTTAAATATTTCTCTAATTTATTTTTCCCAAGGAAAGCCTTGTACGGAAACCTAAAGGTGGAGAAGTTTGCTCAATCTCTTTAGCAAGCATCAATGGAAAAATCAAATTTTAAATTCTACAATGTCACACTCATTTAAAAACATGTATGTGAGTTGATGCAATATCCATGGTTGTTATCATGAAGAAATCAAGGTTGGGATTATTGATAACCTTACACCTTAATTCAGTTGTTTCATCATGGAACAATTGTACATGCCAAAAACATTAATTACATATTAAATACTCTAAGTAATGTTTATATAAAAATTGTCAAATGTACAATTACAAATACAATCAATCATTTGAAACCATTTACAAATCATGTAGTAACATGAGACATAAAAGTATCCATAGGGCCATGAAGAAAAAGTATATTGTATATTGGTTGTTGACATGATCCTTTTCCTGAGTGACTATCATGGATAGTCCATGACTAGTGGCGCTTGAAGGACCTACCACACATGGTCATGTGTATTTCTGTGATGGGTTGTTCTTGTATGACACAAAAAATGTATTGTGTTGCAGTACACTACGTGTAAGTTGTTACAAGGTTGTGGCAGCCTTAGCGAGGTGATCCAATAATTAAGGTGTATAAGGGGAGGGCTAGGCATATGCCTAGGTGCAAGTATCCCTTTTATTTGCTTACTCATGGTGGTGGGTCAATCTTGGGAAAATCCAAGGCCAAGTGCTTGAAACTCACCAACATGTAGAGCCAACACGAAGAATTTTGTATATAGTTTTTAAAGAAAATATAGTTGAACCTTCCTATTGTTTCAAGGAGGTTAGTTAAAAAACATAAACTATCAAGAGTCATCTAGTTTTGTTTCCATGGATCATATGTGCACCAATTCATGCAAATGCACCTTTTATGTGGAGGAGGGGTAGTTTGGTCTAGGGGTCAATGAAATATCTAACTAGAATTTGTTTTTACAAGTTCACATCTTTGATTTCTTCATTCGAGTGAGACCGATGGAATAGTACTCTCTCATCATGACCCTAGACTCAGTTATGCTCAACAATTGACCTTGAGTGTTGTCAACTAAGTGAATGATGTTGTTAAGGAATGTGGTTAAGAATAATCTCAATGGTTCCCTTGTGCCTGAGAACTTTTGAGCCAAGTATCTTAATTGGTTTAAATGTTGGTTAATTTCACCTTCTATGGTTGGTTCTCATTAGGTCAATAGTTACTTTGGAAATAGGTTTGGGTTTTTGTGTGCTTAGGTTTTCCAAGAGGGTTTTTTGTATTGGGATTGGGTTCCTGGTTTCCATCTATTGTGATATGCAATTGAAAAATGATTTTGTTTAATTTTTGGTTCCTTTTTTTCAATGTTTAAAATTTATTTTTTATTATTGAATCATTGAAAAACAAAGTTTAGAGATAACAACATGGATTAGATCTTACATGGTGATTGGTTGGACGGTGGGAGGTAAGGGTGGGGAAGTTATGTCTATGCCATTTTACTTAGGTGGTTGGTGGTTCCAGAATTCTCAAACCAAAAGCCTATAAATGGTTTTATGAGCCCATTTGTATTTTTGATATTTAAACCAAATAATCTAATACTAGATACTTGCAGAATGATGGCTAAATATCACTTACACAATCAAAACACATTAATTTACCTCTCATTCAAATCAAGTTTAAATATTAAAATCTTAATATTTTAAAATCATTATAAATTAAATTAATTTACATCTCATCCATAAATATCAATCATATCTTTTAAACTTACCATAAATTAAATTAATGTACCTCTCATTGAGATCATATATATTTTTTAAAATTTCATAATAAATAATATAACTACAGGTCGATTCCATTGGCAATCAGAAATCATATAACTTTTTTAAAATTTCATAATAAATAATAATGTCGATTCCATTGGCGTGGTGTCGGCTTAAAAATATTGGTGTCAAATTGTAGTCAATCCATAAATCAATGGGAAGTATTTATAATATCCCTTTAACATAATTATTAATACGAATTTTGAAATCATATTTTGATTCAGAGGTACAGATTTTGAAACCATATTTTCATTCAGAGGTGCAGATTTCTCATTCGATAACTTCTGTGCACGCGAGTACAGCTATATTCTGGTGTGTGGGAATTTTTTTGTGAGGTTGAATTAGGTCATTCGCAAACAATGGACGGAGAAAATGGGAACATGGATACAAATTCCCATAACGATTACATGAGAGAACATGTTCTCAGTGTCATGAGATGTTTGGAAGCACACGTAAACGAAAATGAAGGTATCAATATTCCTAGTCCTCTGCAAACGCCCAGAATTGAGGAGGACCATTTGGTGTCGACTGTGACCGTTTATCCCCAGTGGCCACCTTTAATTCAAGAGGGTACCAGCGTTCAACATAGACCACCTATGGAATTAGAGAGTTTATTGGAGAATGTTGATCTACGTCAATTAGATGATCGATGGCGTGGAGAACACGTTCGTGGTCGGGGATTCCCCATTGAAAGTGAAGATGAGGAGCCTCAAGACTATCTCACAACTTTCACATTTCCACAGAATATCATTGTTGTTCGATCCATACAAGATTTGCGCCATCGAGCCAATCATTACATCCAAACTCAAATTATATGGAGTTCCAGATTCACATGGCGAGAGATCAAACAACATGTAGAGGACGATACGTATAACTTCGATTTCAGATCTGAAAATATCTCTATTGGCTTGACCAGTATAAGAGAATTCAGTCCACTTAATAGTGGATGAGGAAATACCTAACAGTCTTCTTGAAGCAGTAGATGGATTGCCAGAAGTTCAGATTTGCAATGAAAGTGAAAACGATGATGATGGAGAGATCTGCCCCATTTGCCATGATACGTTTTCCGGCGTGGAGCCTGCAAAGCAATTGCGATGCAAACATCACTACCATTCAAAGTGTATTATTTCATGGGTTCGGCGTAGAAATTCATGTCCAATTTGCACTTGTGAGCCTGTGTTGTTTTTATTTTTGTTAACTCTTCGGTTTTGGAGTGTTTTTACAGTTTTTTTGAAAAAGGGGAATTTCTTACAGTGTGGGGCGATAACGCTAATGTTGAATGAAAACATATGTCCACTGTTATCAAATTTGTACGAACATGAAAGCCGCTATAAACACAGATAAATTAGTTTAATTCCGAACACTTCTCAAATCAAGTTTAGCAGTACGTTTACGAGTGAAGTCATTGCAACTTGTGACCAGAAATGTTTCACAATGGCGAAGTTGATTTTTTAATTTTAATTAGTTTTAATTGGTTTTGGAGATTAATGCGCATTCTCATTCCATAAAGTTGTTTAGACATTGCAACTGCTGGCCAGAAATGTTTCACTATGGCGAAGTTGATTTTTTTAATTTTAATTGGTTTTTGGAGATTAATGTGCATTCTCATTCCATAAAGTTGTTTAGAGAGGGAATTTTTTTTTCTTTTTCTTTTCTTTTCTCTATTGTGTCTTTGCCAGTATTTGTAATTTAAGGAATTTTCAAAATGTTTCAAAAACATTGCTAGATTTTACAGTATAAAGTATGGGTGTTGAGGTTTTCCTTACCTTATTTCCTTTTTAAACTTAAAATAATCCAACAAACAACAAAAATTACAGATTTTATAAATTAAATTCACCAAAAGTCAAAAGGCGTGCTGTATGGAGGGCTCCAATATAAATTTCTTAAAGATTGAAAATGTGCTTTGTTATATATTTTTAAATAATCTTTTGGTTATATATTTAAGATTTGTTATTTAATTTTGATTTATATTTAAAAGTTTTGATAAATTGTTTTATTATTATTATTGTACATGTTGATTAAATGTTAAAGATTATTGTAAATAAATAAATAAAGATGTGTAGTTTTTCATTATATATGAACTTTTTAATAATTTTTAGAATTTATTTTGTAAGAGAGTTAAAAATGTAGTATTTAGTAAAATTTATTTTTAATAAAAAATAGATAGTGTTGTTATGTTTTACAAACTTATTTGGAATTACAACATCAAGATGATAACTGGTAGAGGGTGGAAAGCTTATTTTGGTTTTAAAAACAATTGTATGTTCGAAAATAGTTTCGTGACATAAAAAGAATCAATAAAAGAGAATCACTCGAGATCTTATGTATAGTATGGGGGTGAAGCTTGGGGTTGTAGGCTTTCTAGAGAGTCTTGGAGAATGATTGTGTGAATCCATAATAATTTTATAACTTGCAATTTTAAAAATAAATGTAATACATCATATCCTATTCTCCTTATCGAAGTAGGTATTTTCCCCATTAAGAGCATAGCTACGACTAGGTGCCTAATGTACAAAAAGAAATTAAATAACTTGGGCTACTAATTCTAGCCAAAACCACCTATTGTTCAAGTGAGGTTGGCATAAAGATGCAATGTCTTGGTTAAGGATGTGGGGGATCTACCAAAAATGTCACTTTGCAAAATATATATGATATAAAAAATATGATTACATCCAACTTCAAAAAGAAGCTATGGTGATGAAAATGGAACACCCACATAAAATTAGTTTCAAAATCTTTGTTGCAATAAGAACCTATCCAACCTAAACTTCCTCTCAAATCTTTTTTCAACACTGAAATAAAACTCTAAAACAAACAAAGTAATTTCTTACTTTTCTTTCAACTAAAATTGGCCTAAGTGACATTCGCTATGGTCATGATCAAAGTCATTAATAATGCTTTCTACTTTTATAGGTGATTTGGTTGAAAAAAATCAGTTTATATAATTATTTCTATAAAAAAATATATAGTTATTTAGTATTAATTTTGTGTATATTCAAGTAGTAGTGAGTGGATGGCTAATATTGGGCATTGCCAAAATATTTACTGAAAAATAAAATTAATTTTCATTAATGTATAATTTAACTAGTACTTCCTTTGCAAAAAAGTAGGAGCATGAAGCTCTATTCATATTTTTTCTTGGATTCTACATATTCCTTTTGAAAAAGAACATTAAAATATTTTTTAAATTTACGTATATATAAAATTACATAAATTAGATAAGTTAAAATGCTCTCCTTTTAAGATAAATTTATGCTAGTGTAATCATTATATTATTTATTTATATGTTATTTATTTTATCTTAAAAAATTGTTTACTTCTATCAAAAGGAGTGATTACTATTTTATTTCTTATAATAGAAGTACCATTATAAATTTATAATAAAACAATTATAAATAAGAGTAGGAGTGATTACTATTTTATTTGTACGACGGGGGATGGATTCAACAAATAAGAGTAGAAGTAACATAAAACTTAGTAATGGTTGAAGTCAACTTAAGCTGTGTGGGTAGATCTATGGTTGAGATCCTAGATGATACAAATCTATGACTATTGTTGCATTTCACAAAGTGGAGTTGCGAATGAGATAATCATTATTTTCAAAAATTAAATCGTCCTCACGATCATAGATCGTGTGGTGGAGTTAGGAAGGAGTCGAAGATCAATGGCCAGAAACAGATTTTGTCAATGAAATATAAAGGAGGGAAAAGAAAGAGTTAGGCTGCAAAATATGAAACTAATCATTGCAAAGAGGATTGAGATCAATGGATCAGGGTGATCCCCGAAGTAGATCAACTCTTGTCAGCAATTTCGGTGGGAGAACTTGCGCGATCAAACTAAATCTTGATGTGCGTGAAATTTGAATGTAATCTCGTTTATAGTAATTGAAGTCCATTGTAGATCTTGTAGAATTAAGATCTAACAGTCCTTAACAATTCTGCTGATTCAACTAGCAACTTGGTTAATAGTCCATTTTGGATGGGAATTTTCTTATATGAAAAATAGCTCACCTCCAATTTTTTTTAAGTCCTCTCTTCATCAATATCCGAGGAAATACTCGTTGGGTTGGTTAGATTTAGAGGTTCTTCCAAATATAGAACCTGACTGAATTATGTATCAATCACAAGAAACATTGTGTACATGGAATCTGAGCATCAAGATAAGAATATCCCTTTGTTGGAATCAAACCAGTAAGCTACATGAAGTAGTGAGAAGGAAGGGTGAAGATGGAATGTTTAATTAAGAGAAACCTAAACATAGTATGTGGTGAAGGGTATAATGAGTGCATGATAGTCTGGTATGAAGTCACGATGAACCATATTACTTAATCGTTGGTATGGAAGGTTTGTTTCAGTTACATAAATAAGGTGAGAAATCCTTTTAACTTTAGTGATGCATTTAAGATAGGCATATAATTCCCTAGAAATGGTACTAACTCATATGGTTTGAATTACTTAGTATTGTAATTTTTGAAGATCACTTCAGATATTAGTGTAAATCTTGTAGAGGCCACCAAATTGGTTGGATGTTTGAAAGTAACAGATTGCAGGTACAATTGACCAAAGACATGGCAGCATGGTTATATCCAATAAAATAAAGAGAAGAATATACCCTGTGCAAGGAACAAACGTATGATAAGGACCTCATGACGGTGAAAAATGAAAAAAATATATTTATAAATCCCATATTTGAAATTTTGACACTTTTATATGGATGGCGCGACTTATCTAGAATTGTGTTAAGAACAAGTGTATATGAGCTTGTCAAGGTTGGTAGCAAGTGTAAATGACAAGGGATAAGTGCTCTCAGCTACCCGAGTCGAACAATAAGAGGATGGCCTCGGGATTACAAAAATCTAATTCTATAGGAGACATAATTCATAATTTGATTTGATTTACTATGTACTAATGGTTTTATGTAGGGACCATGTTAGGAGATACATTGTAGAAAAACAATGTATGGTGGCCTGCGAGAAACAAAACACCAATTGAGATGATAATTTTTTCCCTTTAGGCAGGTCTTGGGGTTTCCTTTGTTGTCTAAAATCAAAATAGGATACCAGTGGAGTTAGAAGGAGTTGCTTATGCGAATATGTATTTGGGTTATTTTCGCATCTTCTTGCTGATATACATGCCTAATATTGCAGATCTAATAAGTTTTAATTCAAATGTGTTGCACATAACTCCTTATGCAGGGCACCCTGGTAACCCAAATACGATAAAAAAGCCTTAAGGAGCAATTATTTTGGAAACAAATTGAAGGTAGATATACTGTATTACATGTCTAAATGTTTGGAATGCCAACATGTGAAGAAGGAACATCAATATCCAGCAGGTTATTACAACCCTTACCAATTACTGAATGGAAATGTGAAGTGATAGCTTCAGGATTTCATCATAGGTTTTCCATTCAATCAAGAACAACATGATTCAATTATGGTTATAGTGATAAATTAGGCAAGTCTGCTCCATTTATACCCATGAAATCGTCTTACAAGGCCCTCAATTTTGTATATATCTTCTTGAAAGACCCACTAAGTGGGAAGACTATCTGCATATGGCATAGTTTGCATACAATAATGGCTACCATGCCTTGGCTGAGATAAGTCAATTTCAAATTTTTACATGGGTATAAGTGTAATAATCAAATATCATGGAGAAGCCCTCTTGATGGATTAATGTTTGGACCTGAATTATTAGAATATATGGAAGTAACCATGAAACAAGTACATCAAAACTTAAAGGCTTCCAATGAAAGCAAGAAAAGTTATGCTGACTTAAAAATAAATTTGAGAGAGTTCCAGGTGGCTAACCTTGTATACATAAAGGTAAATCCCAATAAAAGTACCTTGAGATTGGGAAAGTATAAGGAATTGGCACCAAGGTATTGCGGGCCATTTGAAATTTTAAGTTAAAGTAGGGACGGTTTCATACCAGTTAGCCCTACCACCCAGTATTAAAATACATAATGTATTTCATGTTTCTATATTGAAAAAATATGTTCATGATTTTTTCATGTTATTTACTGGAATGTAATCTAGGTGGAACTAGAGGGAGAGTTCCAAGTGGGACCGTAGTGTATTCTCAATGGGAGAAAACTTTTACTTCATAACCATACCATTGGACAGCTAAATGTGCAATGAAAGCACCTTAGTCCGAAAGAAGCTACTTGGGAACTAGAATGCAATATATAGGAAGCATATCTATAATTATTCCAAGAGGTTGACATGGATGATTAAAAATAAAAAATTATAACACTCAGGATTGTGTTGTCTTTTAAGGGAAGGTGTATGTAATACCCCTTGAATTAACAATTATTAATTCTGCTGGAAAATACTTTCATTATTATTTTATGTATTCCTTGAGAGGAGGTGAAGAATAAAACATCTTGTAATAAAGCATTCCTTATTTAATAAAATATATTGAAGCAGAACAAAAGTGGATATAGCTATTGAAAGAGTGTTTGCTGACACACAAGAGAAAAATGACAAGTGGTAAAAATGAGTGAGTGAGAAAGCAAGATACAAGAGGAAAATGAGAAGTGGAAAAAACCACTTAGTGAGAACTCAAGTGGCAAAAACCACATTTATGATCAAATTAATGACCACATGACAAACTATAATATGACTAACTTTGGTCACGCAATAAAAGACCATAAATTAGTAACAAAAACTGTTTTTTGGTCATTGGTATGCGAATTTTGGTCGCTTTTTTGGTCATTTATATCTCATTGTTTGGTCTCATATCTCTCAATTATTTGTCATTTTATACAAGAATTTTGGTCATTAATCTCATTTATTCATCACTAATTTAGTCATTTTTAGTCATTTTATGTGTGGTTATTATATTTTTATAGTTTTAATGGTGTATGTTATTAATCAATATAAATTTTTAATATGATACAATGTTGAAATTAAAAAAGGAATGATACATTATTTATCATCATGTAATACACATGTGAATTATGCAATATCGCATTAATTAGTTAATTACAAGACATGTAAATAATATAAAGTGCAACCATAGAATTTTTAAACCGCACAAATTATATTATCTGAAATGTCAAATATTACAATAAAATATGAGTTTTCTCAAAAAATATCACCATATAACTTTACATGCAAATTATCTAGTACATCGATGACTTTTCAAAATATTACAATGGCTAAACCATCCCACTTGTACTTGGATTCTAAGCCATACTTAGATCCCGCAGCAACTTCAAAACTATACTTAGCAGCCTGAAACCCTCAGCACCAGGCTCTACATACTCAATGGAAAATCCTCAACAACAGGATTTTCATACTCAATGGCCCACTTTCTGAGCTTTCTATCTGTGCATGTGCTTATGTATCCACACTGCAAGTGTTTCTGAGTGTTCTAAGCTTTATATCTACGCACATGCTTCTGTATCCGCATTGCAGTAGCCTGCCTCCTCATGCTGTTATAAATCTTGCGAGTAGGGTTACCTGCAAACAACACATGTTAAGTAATGAATTTTGTTGCTCACTGAAAAGAGAAAACAAATCACTGAAAAATGTACATAATAATTTCACAACATTTAACGTGGAAAAAAGCAACAATTCCAACAAATAGCAGGTGTACAGATACATGAACATGAAAAACCTCTCCATAAGGCCTGGAGATCAATGGCAGTATTGCGCAAACCAAGAAATTCTTTCCGAGCAATATATGAACTAACTTTGCACTCAATATTTTTTGTCGAATTTCCCAATACCTGAGTTCTTCTAACATCTAATTCAGCCATTTGACCTACTTTGAGGAAAACCTTGGTTTTCCCTATTTGAATAGTAAAGACAATTTTAGGTTGTTTTTATTAGCATTTTAACTGAATAAAACAACCTTAAAACTTTGAGGTTCATGGGGAAGCATATAAATCATGATCTCGGGCTCATTACATCTTTGGATGTTGAGAACACCATTTGTCAAAGCACGCTCAAAATAATATGCATAGGCCATTACTTTGGTCCAACGAAACAAGTGACAAGCAACCTACAGTTGGCAAAGAAAAGAGGAATTAGATAATCAATAAATATGTAAATGTATACACAAATACATACAAATTTGTATGTCAGTAATGTGTTTAAATATAGGTGACAATGCTTGTCTTTAAGGCTAAATGCATTAACTTCAGTTGATTTTCTTTCAGAAGTGTAGCTCTTTCTGATTCCAAAACATGGATAAACTTTTCCTATTTCAGTATGGAGGCTTTGATGTTCGCTTTCTCCCTCTTGAATCCACCGTTCTATTCTAGCAACTCTTTTGATTTTATCATAAAGGAACGGTATCCTTCTGATGTCCTGAGAATGTTTTCTGAGAGTAGTTTGTTGCCATTCTGAGGAGAAGCAATTGTTTCTTGGATATATCGGTTTTTACTTTTATTCTCCTTGGAATATTATTCTAACTTTTTTGAAAATGTCTTCTTTTACTCTTTTAGGTCATTCAGTCGTTCCTCCATGTCACCCAATAGTTTTTCTTTCAGTGCCAGTTCTGTTGCCATGATTTTGTTCTCCCTTCCCAAGGTAGAGAACATAATGTGAAGGTTCTTAAGGTGAGTGAGCTTTGTTCAAACCTCCTTTTGTAGATTTTTATTTTCTTCTTGTGCATGTTCAAGCTCTCCCTGCAAATTATTGAAATCAACTGGCTCTTCCATACATCTGTGATTTTCACTCGTCAATCTGGTGTTTTCGTTGTTGGATTTGACAAGTCCTTATAAAATATCCCCAGTTTGTTTCTGTTGGATGTCAACAAGCTCAGTTTTAGCATTCACTTCCTGTAGAAAAAGGGTAAATATCTCTTGCATCCAATCAAACTTCCTAGGATTTTCTTTTAGAGGATCCTTAATTTCGATCAATAAATTAGACGTTCCATCTCTAGAGGTCCTCATTCTCTTCATCTCCAAGGATGGTTTAGTTCCAAGACTGTTGTTTACTTCCTGCAATAATAATTCTTCTTGCATATTGTTACATTATTTCTAAAATTTTATATCATTCTATGTTCTCACTATAGGATTTTGCTCCTCCTCTGATGATGATTAACATTCCATTTTATCGGTTTCATGTGTGGAAACTCCACCCCATCCACATACTACCTTTTTGACCCCATTATTATTTTGAACAGACCTTTGCAATTCTATTTTGAGACCCTTGTTCTCTTCTTATGAGGTGACCAACTTTTTCTGCAAATATTAAATTCCCATCTGAATATTTTTTCTGCAAATATTCCATGTTCACGAACCCCGATGTAACTGTTGAGGCCCAAAATCAAATCAACCCCATATTGCTACAAACAATGAAATTGTTGCTTCTCTCACTTGATTAGATAAGCAGAAGTTGTAGTAAGCTCACCATTTTTTAACTGGCAAAAAAAAAAAATAGAATCATATGAAATCAATTTTAGTAGTCACTACAATGCAAATAAATTAGATACACGTGCATAATCGGGTTGCTTGAACCCTCCCATACAAAAAAATGAAATTTGAGACAAAAAACATAATGGAGAGAACTCGCTAGTGGGATCTTGATATCTGTCCACACATGTAATAAATATGCATCATCCTTTTGTCACTCAACATTAGTGTGTAGCCATTGAAGGACAATACAACAAAAAAATGTAACAATCAATGGGAAATCACAAACACTTACACTCAAAAGATACACTCAACTTAGCAACAGTCCCAACTTATGCACTTAGCATTGTGCCGTGTAAAGGAAATTTGAAATATTAGCTTTTACTAAGTACCCTTTCATAAACAAACAAATCTTGTTCAACCTAATTAGACCACATTTACACGCTATACCACACTACTTCCCATTTTGAACTTTTGGTATTTCCAAAACACGAGAGAAACAACATAGGGAAACATCCCTAGCTAACAAACAAATTAACTAGGTTTTATTTATATTAAAAAAAAGTGTCCATTAGAATTCATGAAATTGATCCCAACCTTGTCATACTTGAGACTTCTTGCTTGAAGATGCAAGCTTCTATCGTGCTCAAAACCAAGAACTTCAGCGTGACCATTACAAGGAGTTTCGATCTTCTTCATTAGTCAGAATTTTGTGTCATACCCCTTGGATAATTGAAATTTCATTGAAATAATACACATTTTATTTCATATTTGAAGAACCAAAGTAGCTTATAACTTTCAGAGATAACATCATGTTCTTCAAACATACTCTACGTGGTCAACTCATCCATTGATTTCTTTCTCCCTTCCCAAGGTACAGAACATAATATGAAGGTTATTAAGGTTAGTGAGCAATAGAGAGAATTTGAGGTAAAAAATGGGCGTCCTAAGAGATGTACTACAAAAATATAAGATATCTTAAAATATTATGAGTAAGGGGTTTTATGGGGTAGGTATATATGACAACTCACCTCTTACACTACTTTTTATGCACAATATAAATAACCATGGTTGAGTTACTTTTCTAAATTGACTATAAATAAAATTAATAAAATAACTCTACAATGATGTGACTAAGATTCATTGTAAATTCTCAAAAATTTATTGTCCTTTAGCATTTATTTGTTTTGAACTTGTAAATAAAATTAAACAAAAATGAATTTAATTTATATGCATAACTAACATATTTATTTCATGTAAATATCATTCATGAATTTGATTTATTTTAAAAGTACAAGATTATATATATATATTAGTTTGACATTATGATATTAAATGCAATTGAGTGAATATATAATTCAAAATTAAAAAAATATGAAAATGACAATATATTATTTTATAAAAAAATGTGAAAAGACATTTTTATGAATTATGAGTACTTTACTTGAAAATGACAATAATATTATTTTATGATAAAGTGAATTGTGAGTACTTTACTTGAAAATAACAATAATATTATTTTATGAGAAAGTGTGAAATGAGTTTTATTATGAGTACTTCACTTTATGACTTAAAAGTACTTGTACCACTACCTTGGTTAACTATGGGTTTTCATCCACCATAGAAAATGTGACAAATAAGCATTCTTAACTCATGTAATGCCACCTCAAGCATGGGGGATGATGTCATCTACTAGAATGTAATTGGTTGATTTTTATAGTACATTTTGGTCCTTTTGAGGCCCATTTTTTACCTCAAATTCTCTCTAATGGCTTTGTTGAAACCTCCTTTTGTAGCTTCAGTTCTAAGGATGCTCTTTCCTTCCTGCAATAACAATTCTTCTTGCATATTGTTACATTCTTTCTGAACATTTATATCATTCTATGTGCTCATTATAGGATTGTGCTCCTCCTATGATGATGATTCACATTTCATTTTATCAGTTTCAGGTGTGGAAACTCCAGCCCATCCACATACTACTTTTTGACCACGTCATTATTTTGAACATACCTTTGCAATTCCATTTTGAGAGCCTTGTTCTCTTCTTTTGAGGTGACAAGCTCTTTTTGCAAATATTCAATTACCATTTGAAGTTTTTTTCTGCAAATATTCAATGTTGACCAACCCATATGCAACCTTTGATGCCCAGAATCAAATCAACACCATATTGCTCGAGATGATGAAAATGTTGCTTCTGTCGCTTGACTAGATAAGCAGAAGTTGTGATAAGCTACATTTTTCTAACTGCCAAAAAAACAAATAGAATCACATGAAATTGATTTTAGCAATCACAACAATGAAAATGAATCAGATACACATGGAGTTAGAATCGGTCTCCCTGAACCCTCCCATACCAAGCATAGAAATTTGAGACAAAAAAAGTAATGGAGAGAACTCGCTAGTGGCAGCTTGATATTTGTCGACATATGTAATAAATGTGCACCTGCCTTCTGTCACTCAACATTAGTGTGTAGCCATTGAAGGCTAATACAGCATAAAAATGTAATAATCAATAGGAAATCACAAACACTTACACTCGAAGATACACTCAACTTGGCAACAGTCCCAACTTATGCACTTATCATTGTTCCTTGTAAAGGAAATGTGAAAGATTAGCTTGTAGTAAGCACCCCTTCATACATAAATGGTTCTTGTTCAATCTAATTAAACCGCATTTACATGCTATACCACACTACTTCCCATTTTAAACATTTGGTATTTCCAAAACACCAGATAAAAAACATAATGAAGCATCCCTACCTAACAAACAAATTAACTAGGATTTATTTATATTAAAAAAAAAGTGACCATTAGAATTCATGAAATTGAACCCAACCTTGCCATACTTGAAACTCCTTGCTTGAAGGGCCAAGCTTCCGTCGTGCCGAAAACCAAGAACTTCAACCTGTCCATTACAAGGAGTTTCTAACAAAGTATTTTAGAACTTACACAGATAACATCATGTTCTTCAAACATACTCTGGATGTTCAACTCATCCACTGATTTCTTTCTCCCTTCCCAAGGTAGAGAATGAAATATCTCAAGGTTCTTCATGGTTCTTAAGGTCATTGAGCTTTGCTGAAACCCCCATTTGTAGCTTCTAATTTTCTTCTTGTGCCTGTTCAAGCTCTGGCTGCAAATTATTGACATCAACTGGCTCTTCCATACATCTATTATTTTCACTCGTCAATCTGGTGTTTTCACTATTGGATTTGACAAGTGCTTGTAAAAGATCCCTAAATTGTTTCTATTGGATTTCAACAAGCTGAGTTTTAGCTTTCACATCCTGTAGCAAAAGGGTAAGTTGGTCTTGCATCCAATCAAACTGCCATAATTTTCTTTTTGATGATCCTTAATTTCCATCAATAAATTAGGCGTTCCATATAGTACTCCCCATTCTATTCAACTCCCACGATTCTTCAGTTCTAACTCTTCTCTTTCCTTCCTATAATAACAATTCTTCTTGCATATTGTTACATTCTTTCTGAACATTTATATCATTCCTTGTGCTCACTACAGGATTGTGCTCCTCCTCTGATGATGATTCACATTTCTTTTTATCGGTATGAGGTGTGGAAACTCCACGTCATCCACATACTACCTTTCTAACCCCATAATTATTTTGAACGGACCTTTGCAATTCTGTTTTGAAAGCCTTGTTCTCTTCTTCTGAGGTGACCAACTTTTTATGCGAATCTTCAATTACCATCTGAAGATTTTTTTTGCAAGTATTCAATGTTGACCAACCCATATGTAACCATTGAGGCCCATAATCAAATGAATAGCATATTCCTTTGGATGATGAAAATGTTTCTTTCGTGGCTTGTCTAGATAAGCAAAATTTGTAATAAGCTGACCATTTTCTAAAAACCAAAAAAAAAAAAATCACGTGAAATTTATTTTAGCAGTCACTACAATGCAAAAGAATCAAATACACATGGAGTTGTAATCGGGTTTCTTGAATGCTCCCATACAAAAGATCGAAATTTGAGACAGAAAAATTAATGGTGAGAACTTGATAGTGGGAGCTTGATATATGCCCACATATGTAATAAATGTGCATCAGCTATAACATCCCTCTTGAAATGCCTCTGAATATTTTGTAATTTTTGGATGTATTTTTTCTCTGGTGAGGAGCTCAAGGCCAAGGCCCCACTGTTATAGCGGATTTCACCACACTAGGTGAATCACACATTGTATGGCCTTCCCCTATCCCGCTGCAGACTCATTAGCCCCTATGGACCACTTTTTGTATTTTGATGTGTCATTGATCATCCCTAAAAACATAAGAAAAGTGATATATGCGGCTTTTCCCCCGATAACTGCGTACATACGCGGATCTGACCCCTATAGTCGCATACATCGGGATGTGTGAATAATCCAAATCCTTTTGGAGTTTTCCTTGAGTTGGATCCGACTCATATGACTCCTTGCCTTCCATATGCCTTGAGATTGCACGGATTCGACCTTTCAATATCCCTTTGAAAAGCTATATAAGGAACCCCTTGGTACATTGAAAGCATAAGAGAGAATTGAGAGTAACAAAACTATAGTCCATTGTTGGCAGAACTTATGCTTGAGTCTGCATCCCTTTGTCCCTTGGAGCACTGTTGTGTTCTTCCCAAGCTTGCCTTTTGCTAGTAATCTTGCTATCAAAGTGATGGAGGATTGAGGTGGTGGAGGCCCAAGTGGGGGATTCAGTTTCTCCGGTTCGCAGACGTGCCGTCATAGGTTGTCACTTGTAATCTCTGATTCATATTAATAGAAATATATTTTCCTATCCAGTAATGTGTAATTGAATGAATATTGTATCCATTGGAATATGTCAAATGCTTTTACATTATTGATTATATATGCTAGAATAGATCTAAAACCATAAAATATAGTATGCTTGTATTGTTTACTTGTTGTTGAGGACATGTTATAACAATTCAAGATGAACATTGGAAATCTCAACGAGGATCTACTTCAACCGTCCGGAATAAGGTACGACGTTCGATCCTTTAGTGTTAGATGTTTTTATTTCTATTGCATATTGGGAAAGATTGATTTCTGGAGTCTAGATGTCTGTTGTGGTACCCCAAGCCATAGGAATTTCTCTTCGTAACAGAATTGGCGACTCCGTTGGGGAGTTCCTAGTAGTTGTCCTTTGGGGGTTGGTTTCTCGGCATTCAATGTATTTGAATTGCTCTCTCTCTCTCTTGTTTCTGTGTCGGGTATGGGTGCATGTATGCCTGGTAGAGTCGGATTAGTGTAAACTTAGTCTCAGCCTATCTATTTGCCTTGATTCTATGCATCTTTTTCTTCCTGTACGCGGGTTTTGGTCTTACAGTCACATATACACGCAGGTTCCTATGGAATTTCCACGTATACACGCAGGTTTATTGTGCACAGTGGCATATACTCTGGTTTTTAACTTTTTGTGGAAGATAGTGGATTGCTGGGTGAATTCTGTTAGTTGCTAAGTCTCCTTTGGCACTACCTGAGTCTGTTAATACCTCCGTTTCTGACCAGAAACGTTTTTTTTAGCCTAAATTTTTCTTTTAGGAAAGTTCTTGTCATGGCATCTTTGATTTTTTGTTTGAGATTAGTGCATTAGAGTCCTTTTACCTTAGTGCTTTGCTGGAATGCTGTTTATGTGTGCTTGCAGAGTCTGGGGTGGGTAGAATCATTCTTTTGCTTTTTGTATCTCTTTATTTTCAAAAAATCCAAAAACATTTGCTTATCATTATGCATTGCATTTTTCACTTTGCATTGTACTTGTACGAGATCTAGATTTGCTTTGGAGTAATAGGTAGGACTTCATATAGGGAAATTTGCATTCAGCATTTGAAGAAGAAATTATGCATTCCACGTAGTACGCATACCCTGTTTTCATGGACACAATGCATTTGCATTGATTGTTAGGTGTGCATTTTGCTTCTTGTTGCGTCATAACACCATTAGTTGCACGACCATATCCTATTTTTGAGTAATAAATCCAAGTAAAATCAATGCTAAAATAAAATGAATTACACTCTTTTCTTTTCTAGGGTGCACCAACAAGCTTAGGCTTTACGATCTTGGAATAGTCCATTGTAAGTCAATTCTCCAAGATCACTAAACAACAACAACTAGGTGTCTGTCCAGGGAGTGTGTGAAATCCTTGGTATAACTGGCATTCTCAGGAAGCTCCTCTCAAAAGGGAGTCAAGCGCGAGGTAGTGTGAGCGGTTGTTGATTGGGATGACCCCTGGTTGATAACTGTGTAGCATCGGTGATATAGCCAGGATTGTATTCGTATCTGGGGACTCTTTCGAGAGTTTCTAGCTTTGCTACCCTACCCATACGGTCAATCCCGCCTGCGATTGTCCGCCTGAGAGTTGATTATATTAAGGTGACCTTAGTGACCTTACCTAGGATATCGAGGGGGTACATGTAGAGGTTATTCTGCATGTGTCCTGGCCAGGTTGGGGTCGGACAGCACAGTCATTTTACCCATTGAAGCTGAGGGCCACAATAATTGGTTTCGTACCTCCGCTTGTGTGACAAGGGCCTCTCAAGCCTCTCCTAGGCGAGACATACCATCCAAAT
The DNA here is from genome assembly GCA_001517045.1 of Pseudotsuga menziesii. Lineage (NCBI taxonomy): Eukaryota > Viridiplantae > Streptophyta > Pinopsida > Pinales > Pinaceae > Pseudotsuga > Pseudotsuga menziesii. The sequence goes on along the minus strand of LPNX010599715.1, from coordinate 32,457 downwards.
TCGGGAGCTCACTTATCCAGCCCTTGTTTTCTTACTTTTGGCTTTAGATTTTATTAGTGATTGCTCTGTGCACGCTAGGTGTCCTAGGGTTGACGTAAATAGAGAGTCTTTGCTATTTTTTGAGTCATTGTGGATTCAGGTGCGTCTCTACGCCGTTCTTGTCGTTTAGCAGGACTTCCACCTTCTACCGATCCTCCTCCTTTGGGAGAGGTACCTAGACAGTCCAGGTAGACTACATCACACATTGATTCACACACCATGGGAGATCATTCAGAGGATACATCTGAGACACTTCCTCCTCCCATTCGTGTTGATGATGGGGATTTTACACCTACTTAGGATCCTTCACACGACCTAACCGATTTAGGACCTGTGATTTCAGAGATAGGAGCAATGCATGATAGACCTATTCATTCTAGGCCTGACCCCTTGTTGACACATTACCGATATGGAATGCCGGAAGACGCCGAGACTCACTTTGAACCTGCTAGCACTAGCTACGGTGGTTATGCGACGACTGGTTTTCCTATGCATGATTTGGCATTTAATGTCAAATATGACTTTGACCCTAACACTATGTATGGGGGAAATCCCATTCCTTACCTTGCGGAGAGGTTTGGGAGTACTAGTCATATTGCACCTTCCATCCCAGTGGTGGAAGCTACATCTTATATACCTCCTAGGTCTAGAGTTAGTGATCCCATAGCGATACCAGGTTCTAGACGAGTGACAATAGGCACTAGCACATATCTTCTTACAGAGATTCCTTCGTCCTCGCGTCCAAGCTCTTCCAATGCAAACCCTCCACCTTACTCACATGGTCCTTCGAGTCGGCACGTAGCTACGAGTCAGATCCGTACTGCGATTACTAGACCAATTGTGTCTCAAGCCTACATACCACCCGTGGTTTTAGGAGGTTATGTTCATGTTTCTAGAGGTCAGGTTGCTACTTCCTCGACATATATCCCTACTTCCGGTATGTATATTCCTACTTCTGGAATGTATGTACCTACCTATGGAGTGTCTCATGGGGCATCGCAAGCGATGACCTATGGACCCTATTATGGGACGCAGTATGGATAGGTTTCTGCACCTTATGGAGGTGGGTATTCACAACCTGCTTATCCTACTACTTATGGCTTTGTAGCTCCCACTAGTCAAGGTCCACCTCATTATGGTGCTTCCGCGCCACCCTATACGGGTCATACAGGAAGAGGTCACTATGGCCAAGGTCATGGTGGTAATCAATCCTATATGAACCAGGGAGCGGTCCCTAGACCTCATCATCCTAGGCTCCCTTTCCTCACGACACTCAATTTACCTGACTTATCAAGACTTACGAATGATCCTATGGCTCATGACCCGGCCTGGTCGGCTGTCCCTACCAAGCTTCCTTCGGATATACCTAAATTCGAAGGAAAACCAGGAGAGGATCTGAGCGAACACGTTATGACATTCCACCTATGGTGCTCTTCGAATTCATTGCATGAGGACTCAATCCGTTTGAGACTATTTCAACGCACCCTCACAGGGCCTGCGGTGAAATGGTATATAGAGTTACCTAGGGGTGCCTTTACCTTGTTCAACGACCTTGCGATGGCTTTCCTTAATCACTTCTAGCTACCAGTGCGCTATGATGTTGGTACTGAACTCTTGTCGACATTTCGGCAAGATAAAACCACCCATATTTCTTATCATATTCAGGAGTGGCATAGATGGAAGACATTAATTAAATCCTTTATACCACCGAAATTCCTCCTTGAGTGGTTCCTCAAATATTTATTGCCATATATAGCGAAGGATGTTTCTACATCTGGAGAGCAGAATGAGGAACAAGCAATCTTTAGGGCGCAGGAACTAGACTTGATCTATGCTTAGTCTCGTTTGTTATATGAGATTATACCCAACTCTCCTCGTTTGAGTTTTGATCCCAAGGTCAAACTTGGACCACATGCCAATGGCATTGTGGGTTGTGCAAGTAAGAAACATGCAGGTTTGGTTGTGAAACAAGTTGCTCAGTTGTCAACCAACCAATCTGCCTCGGGACAAGCTACGACTTCGTCTCAGCCTGCCCAAATGGAGAATGTACTTGCTGTGCAATCTTCAGACCAGAAGGGTAACCAACAACCTGGACGGAATCGAAAGAAGGGTAAAAACAATAATAATAAAAAGGGTGGGTATAAGAACGAAAATGCCAATAATAATGACAAGAACAATTAAAATGATGGGGGGGACAAGCAGACTAAACGTAAGGTTAAATTTCCTTGCAAGCTATGTAAGGACGATCACCTCACTTACTTGTACCCTAGGATGGATGAAGCTTCAAATTTCATAGCACAGGGCCTAGCTGTGTTAACGAACCCTTTACCGCATAACCATAATATGAACTCGAAGTCCCATGATCAATCTAGTGATGATGATCTACCTGAGACTAGGGGTCGTGGGTGCATTAATATGGTCTATGCCGCGAAAGTTGTGACGCGTGTGAAAGATTATACTTGGCCACAACCTAGCCCAGGAAAAGAACCTAATCCACCAGGAACTCCTTTGCACATTGAGAAACCTGTGGATAAACCTGAAGCTGTACCTCACATTTCTAAGGGGGTACTTAAGCGTTCGGGGCATAACCCAAATGCCCAAGCCGCCCAGAACTATTTAGTTGTCGAAGACTTAGGTCATACTCCTTGTATGATGTCTGCATTGGAGGTGCTTCAGAGTTGTCTGTCACAAAGGAAGGATTTGCTTTCTGCTCTTGGTGTGAATGGTGATGATTCTTCCTCAGTGATCAAATTTGAAACCGCAAGACATCATCCTTGCTTTCCCTACTATTTGTCCCTTTTGATACATGTAGAATGTCTTAATATGACTGTCAAGCATACTATGATTGACGAGGGCGCTGCTTCTTTTGTGATGTCTTTGTCTTGTTGGAAGGGTCTTGGCTCTCCTGAGCTGTCAAAATCTACGACCATGTTAACTTCTTTTGATGGGAGATCATTTAGGCCGCACGACATCCTTCCTTCCGTTAAAGTCCGTTTGGGAGGGAAGACCGTTGCGATAGAAGTTGAGGTGGTTGATGCACCCCTTGACTATAATCTCTTACTGGGAAGGAATTGGATGTATAGTATGCAAGCCATTGCGTCTTTCATGTTTCACGTTGTAAGCTTTCCACATAATGGGAAGATTGTCACGATTGATCAAATGAAATTCAAGAATCCGCCTGTTACTACATCTTTGGGAGCTTCGGTTCCGAAAGTTGAACATTCCCAGCTGGCAACTGGGAGTGGGGGTGTAGGAATGTATCCTTCCCTCATGGGAACCTTTAGCTATTCTGCACCCATCCTCATGATAGGATCTAATTCCGGTGGTGCTTCCACGTCTACGAGATCGGTGCCTTTTCGCACAAGTCATATGGGAGATTCTTGGATTCTTCCTTCACCGAGCCCTTCGAGTGAGTCCATCGAGATGAGTGTTCCATTGCCTACAGTTATGATAGCTTATCAAGCTAATCTAGATTCTGCTGTAGAGCCTTATTCTTCCTCTTCGTGGACAGAGGAGGAAGACCCCTATGTGCTGCCGACGGGGAAGTACAGCCTTCTCATGCCCACGATTACCTTGATAAGGTTCTCCCTTGAGATGAAGTGATTATCGAGGCTAGGTTAGGAGTTGATCCACCATGGGAGGAAGTCCATCATAGATATGACTTTCTTCCAGAGCTTGAGCGCTTGGAGCATGAGGAGATTCCTTCATTGAAGTTAGCCGTGGAACTCTTACCAGACACTTCACCTTTGGAGGAGTGTTTGGTTCACCTTGAGCAACTCGATGAGCAGCGTAGAGATGCCTTGGTGACCTTAGAGGTTAATAAGCATCGCGTGAAGGCCCAATATGATAATTATGTTCGTCCAAGAGTGTTTATTGAGGGAGACTTGGTCCTTTTGTGGGATCAATCGAAAGAACCCTTGGGGGCAGGGAAGTTCAATCCTATGTGGCATGGTCCTTAAGTGGTCAAGCGTGTCTTAGAGAAGGGTGCCTACGAGTTGGTGGATTACGAAGGGACGGCCTTGGCGGAGCCTAGAAATGGGCTCTATCTTAAAAAATACTATGCATGATCTTTAGCCAAGGCTGTTTGTTGTATATTATTGTACAACTTTTTTGCATAGTTAGGTCTTGTTTATCGTGATCGGGTTTGTGATTAGTTTCCATTTCTTGTGGTAGATGTCAATGGAATCTTCCACCTACATAGGATTCACGGATGGTGCAAGCCGTCACACTCAAAACTCAGCCTCAGCTGCTTGGGTGATTTATACTCCTATGGGTCAAGTACTGTCTTTAGGAGGTGTATGTCTATGGCCATCTTCCAACAATGTTGCTGAATATAGTGCCATTATTGAGTTTCTACGAGATGCCATTTCGCATGGTGTTCTCTCTCTTGAGGTACGTCTTGATTTAGAGTTAGTAGTGTCACGGCTCAATGGTTTGTACCATGTTAGAGATCCGACGTTATTGAGGAGATTCTTACAGGTAAGATTGTTAGAACAGAAATTTAAGAGTATCACATAAACACACATTCCAAGAAATTATAATCAAGTTGCTGACTCATATGCTAACTACGTGTTAGATTGGCATTTGTCTCATTCATTATAAATTAATCATAAACACCATTTTTACACATGTAAATAAATAAACCGATCACCATAAAACTTTTTTTATACATCAAAATGTGGTAATACATAGTGTCACAAGTACAAAATTGGGGATTTGAAAGCCACCATCATATACACGGTACTACAAAATAGATACACTCCTCGGTGTCTAGTCCTGTGGAGGAGGGTTGTGATCATGATACGTCACCACGGCTCCAGCTAGCCACCGGAATAAACGCACCCATGCTCATGGTACACCTACCACCTATCGCTGCATGGCCTCAGGAAAGTCCTCGACTTGCGCCATGGGAACTCTATGAGTCAGTCACACGAAGTTGGTATGGATGTTTTGGAGCGTTCGCTCCGCATCCACACCGGTGATGTCGTCTCCTCTTCCCCTCCGTCTATGACATGGGAAGCCCTCTAGTCGTCGTAGTCCCACATCTGCACATGAATGGTAGATGTCACTATGTATTGTCACCCAAAAACATGTCTTTTTGATTTCACATAATCAGGAAAACACAAAAAAAATTAAATAATTCAAAAAAATTAAAAAGAATGAGTGTTGAGATTAGTTACCTATGTCTGTGAATGCTGATCCTGATGGAAATGGCATGTCTAGATCCCCCTGGAGATCTATCCCTGCATAGAGGTAGTCATCTATGGCAACAATTTGTCGTCACCACCATGGGAAAAAGTAAGCTGGATAGGGGTTGGCCACCCTACCACCCCCCAGTCTGTGCATCGCGTCTACCCAACGTCGTTGGGCCGGATCTCAAACCCCGTGGAGAGGAACATCCACTCTAGGGCTCAATCCTAGAACACGTTCGAAGAAAAACGTGCTCAATATGCTGCTGAACCCGAAGTTCCGTATCCTACCTGCCTTACACTCACTGAGCTGATGTTTCATGTTGCTCAGTAGTGTAGTACTCCAGTCATATACGGTCGGTCTCATACACTCCATTGCATAGAACATCTGTGCTCGAGAGGCCTGATGGAGTGATGCTATGCCTGCTATCCTGCCCAACATCAGTAGTATGGCCTTTAGGCCCAGCACCTGTATAGCGTTGGTGGGAACCTTACTCCCCACCTTCTCAGTATCTGGGTAGCAGTACAAAGCTATGTACTCATCGATAGTAAGCCCATGACCTGGCCCACCTTGGGAACGAAGGTTCACCACCTCCCCTCGTCTAGATAGACCCATGATAAAGTAGATATCCTCCACCTCAATGGTGAGGGACATACTGTCTATCCGGAAAGACTCTAAGTCTAGATCCCAATAGTCTACCAGCATCTATAGCAGTCCTGGTTTGGCCCTCAAGCCACCTAGGCACCAAAACTTATAGAGTCCACATGCACGTAATACTTGTTGAGCCCTTACATCGTCCCTTACTGCTTCCTCTACTTCACCATGCTTGCGTTCTCGCCATTCTAGTACCATCCTGCATGAGAAATTGACCAAATGTCCATTAGATTCTTGTAAATCCACTTGCGCGGCATCATACGAGACTATTTTGCAAATAGCCGCATATGTACGTGGTTTCTAGCCCTTTTTCCGCGTATGGCTAGCCCTATACGCGGAAAAAACTTCGATACCCGCGTGGGCCGTAACGCTCATGTAAGTTTGGCCTTAACAACCTCATTTGACCATGAAAACTTGTAAAAACTATATTGAAATGCAAGCTGAGAACATGAGTAAGTACCTGGAAGAAACGGTTGTGAATTTCGCCAGCTGGATCTCTTGGAATTTGCAGTTGAAAATCAGAGCTCCAATGGGTAAAAGTTTCAAATGATTTCTATTTTTTACTATTTATAGAAAAAATTTCAAATATTTGAAAATTTTTACCCCCTTTCCTATAGTTTTGACAGTTTCTAACCATTTTGGACCGTTTCTGACATAATTTGTGATGTAGAAGACCATTTGTAGTGCCGTTTCAGCCTTTGGATTGACCTGTTCGTGCCCTTCTCAGGTATCATGTCTACACTGGCATATAGGTTAGGTTCACCACCATTTGCATTTTGCATGACCTTATGACCATGTCACTATATCCTTAGGTACGAGCCCACTCTATTATGTCATGGAACCTTCTTGCTGCTTTAGAAGTGGCATGATATGAGTGGTAGAGCCTCACCTTACATGGGTACCCTAGCTAGCGCCTTATTTCTATTTGGTTCCCATGCCGATGTTTCTCCCTTTAGGGTGTGGGAGTCTGTTGTATAGTATTTCCATGACATTTCGCAAGAGCCTCATACTCCTCTTGATCTTATGTTGGCCATGTTCCCTCCGGACTCCCTTGTATCAAGTTGTGGATGCATTATCATGAGATTTTCTTGTCTTATTGAGCTTTATGCCGGCTCCCCTGACATTGCGTTTCACCCATATAGCCCGAGCTTTTCTCATGTCTAACCATCCAGAGCCATTTTTATATCCTTCGCAGCTTGATTTCCTTTTTTACCCGGAGGGGATTTTCCCCCGAGTGTCAATATCCTACACATGTATCCTTGCATTGAGCATAGGTATGTTCCACTGCTTGGAACTAGTTTGTTTTCCCTTATGACACTCATCTCCTCCTAGTTTGTAACTAGAAACCTAGTTTATTCTTTTTTCAAGCTTTTCAAATAACTGAAAAAGTCCAAAAAAATCAAAAAACCAAAAATCCAGACAAGAAAAGATATTATCTTTGGTAGTTGTCGAGTCGTGTCCCCTTCGAACATAGCACTGTATATCACATCCATTAGTTGGGTTATAGTTTGAATTTAGGAGCTTTACTCGTTTATCTGAGTTTATCTCCATCGACTGGTTATGCTTCCAGTCCCTATGGAGCCTCTATTGATGCCTCCTGTGTCATAGAGATGTCCCAGTTTGTATATCGAGTCTATGCTACCTTTCTTCAGTCACGATACAGCATTATGCTCTTGTTCGAAGGAAGTTGAAACCTGTGTCGGCCATTCCTCAGTTATCTTGACTTTGCATGTCGGCCATTCCCGGTACAGTTACTAGTTCATGCACCTTATGATCGAGTCCTTCCACATTAGACAGCTTTGCTGAGTACCTCGTGTTGGATGATGGGGGATTCCTTAATGCCCTCCTTCCAGTGGATTTCATCCCATCAAATTTAGATCATTTATTCTGGGATTGGAGTTTAGAGTCATTTTGAATGCCTTGAGACTTGTAGTCATCAGTGGCAGGTTCTCTCGCCATCGACAGTTTCGAGAATACATCAATGTCCCTTGATCGATGGATTCTCTCAAGTGTTTGACCTCAACACATTTATTCACGCTTGTTAGTTTGTACTCTAGTACCTTGATTCCCATTTTCATTATCGGTGGGTGATCTCGCATCTATTAACGATATACATCAATGACCGGTAATCAGACGATGGACTACTATGTTCGACCTCGACACCTCTATTCGCATAGTAGGACATGTACTCATAGCGGTTTGTGTAGAAGACCTTCCAGATTGGTGGCATCTCTTATATGCTACCTCCTTGATCGTGCCAATTTTCATGAGATTTCATCTCTCGTCACTTGTTCCAGTATATGTCAGACATTTCTAGCCACTATGGAGATCTTGATCTATTGTATATCTTTAGCCTTTGTGGAGATCATGGTCCTTTGTATATCTTCATCATGGAGATTCTAATCTATGTATATTGTACGTGGTGATGACCACATATGTGCTATCATGTTTCATGCCTATTCATGGCCATTGTACTCTTATGTATCCGGGACTGCTATATGTATTTGTAGTTATATGCAGAGTTGTATTATGGTACTATGTTGATTGGGTGGCTGGTCTTCCATTTGGGTACCTTCATCACTTCATTTCTGGGATGGACTTATAATGTATTTCGGCCATCGTATAACCCCTCTGATCTCATACGTTAGGGGGCATCTGTTATAGCGGATTTCACCACACTAGGTGAATCACACATTGTATGGCCTTCCCCTGTCCCGCTGCAGACTCATTAGCCCCTATGGACCACTTTTTGTCTTTTGATGTGTCATTGATCATCCCTAAAAACATAAGAAAAGTGATATACGTGGGTTTTTCCCTGATAACCGCGTACATACGCGGATCTAACCCCTATAGTCGTGTACATCGGGATGTGGGAATAATCCAAATCCTTTTGGAGTTTTCCTTGACTTGGATCCGATTTATATGACTCCTGGCCTTCCATATGCCTTGAGATCGCACGGATTCGACCTTTCAATATCCCTTTGAAAAGCTATATAAGGAACCCCTTGGTACATTGAAAGCATAAGAGAGAATTGAGAGTAACAGAACTATAGTCCATTGTTTCCAGAACTTATGCTTGAGTCTACATCCCTTTGTCCCTTGGAGCACTGTTGTGTTCTTCCCAAGCTTTCCTTTTGCTATTAAGCTTGCTATCGAAGTGATGGAGGATTGAGGTGGTGGAGGCCCAAGTGGGGGACTCAGTTTCTCCGGTTCGCAGACGTGCCGTCAGAGGTTGTCACTTGTAATCTCTGATTCATATTAATAGAAATATATTTTCCTGTCTAGTAATGTGTATTTGAATGAATATTGTATCCATTGGAATATGTCAAATGCTTTTACATTATTGATTATATATGCTATAATAGATCTAACACCATGAAATATAGTATGCTTGTATTGTTTACTTGTTGTTGAGGACGTGTTATAACAATTCAAGCTGAAGATTGGAAAGCTCAACGGGGATCTACTTCAACCATCTGGAATAAGGTATGAGGTTCGATCCTTTACTATTAGATGTTTTTATTTCTATTGCATATTGGGAAAGATTGATTTCTGGAGTCTAGTTGTCTGTTGTGGTACCCCAAGCCATAGGAATTTCTCCTTGTAACACCCACCAGCAGAAGCTTGTATGTTAGGTGATTTGATTTTACGAAGCTATAGACTTGGGAGACGTGAGACCGGGACACAACTTAAAACAGGTGACTGAATCCACTAGGGAAGGTAAAACAGTGAATGGGAAGAAGAGTGAACACCTTCTTTGAATGACATAAGATTTTAATTATCGTCCTAGGTCGAAGTAAGCCTAAGTGGACTAACTTACATCCTGGGTCTTTAGAGTTAATATCTGCGCCTACCGCGGTACAGGTTTCACCGAAACTTATCCCGACTGAGACACCGCAACTTGGAACTAAACCCTAATAGGATCAATTCAAGATAGAAGGAGTTGCACTCGGTTTAGCATCGATAGAAAAGAATTAAGGGGTTAAGATCAAAAGGGCTATTTCAAGGAGAAAAGCATCCTAATGGAGCTAATGGTCAAAAGGAATCTTTCCTTAAAACAACAAGAGACTAACTAATCTAGTGGTTATTTCCACCTCACCTTAACCAAGGAGATAGGAAGGAAAATGTGTGTATATTATATATAAGGGTACCATATATATATAAGCAAACCACCTGTAGTGAATAAAACTGCAGGTATAATATAAATGACATTATATATAATAACGGAAATTTATTCCAAACACATGTATATTATATATAATATAAAACCACCTACATGTATAAAATATGTAAAGAATCTTACATATAATGGTGGATGATTATTTTATACAATTTCAGACCCCCTATAGTGAAAAGGATTTGCTTGTGTAAAATACATAAAAGAACATTACATATGATAG
>LPNX010599715.1:0-21893 GCA_001517045.1 Pseudotsuga menziesii | reverse complement strand
ATATATATATATAGCATAAAATCATTTCATACATGCACTATCTGAAATAGTAGGGCACATGTAGGAATTTTATGTATATACAATAGGGGAGCATCATAACGATGAGATTTTGTGGGGAAAGAAAATATGTATAGGTTTATAATACTTTGATTATTGAGTAGTGGGTGAAGTTTTTGGAAAAGAAAACCGTCACTAGATTTATGGCCACTAATTGTGAAGGTGTAATTACTTCCCTGGACTGGACTGACTTTAACCAGGAAGAGGCGTTGATTAGGGAGTTTTATTTTTCCATGAAATAAAGACGCTCATTGTGGAGGATTTACCCAAAATGGCAAGCACTGATCATGGGAGTGTTAGGGTTTTTCCTAAATATATTTTTGTTGTGGAGGAAATCTTGGAAGGGGTTCCTTTCCATCAACTTGGATGAAGGCTCAGAAAGGGAAATTTTTTTTTTTCTTATGAATGCCTGAATCTCTACGTTAATGAAGGCATGCATTCCTGCATGGCGGCCTGTAATGGGCGTGAACCAACTTTGAATTTTTATTGCTCATTTGCATAGTGGGTTCTTGCGGGTGATCGAGGATGGATCTCGAAATCTGGGAACATATTATGTGAGGATCTTAGTTACAGATCCATATTTAGGTAAGCGTTCCTTCCAGCATTATGAATCTTTACAAATACGATTTGAGCTTGTGTATAATTCGACTTATGACTCGTTTTTGAGTCGTTGTATGTGACTGCGTCAAGTTCTCAGTATTGATTTAGAAGATCTATTTAGATCCAAAGGCTGAACCCATCCCACTTCCGATGGGAGAAATTCCATGCTCAACAACATGGTTGTGTTTTCGTTTCCACCATTTTACTGTTCATATGGATTTGTGAGGTAGAGATCCTTCCTCTTTGATTCCCACAGACTCCTTCTCATTGGCAGACTTGCAAATATGTGTAACAACGTCTCTGTAAGAGATCTCCCTATGCCTGGCTTTGTGATTTTTTTTTTATCTCATGAGAATAGTAGGGATACTCCACCCGAGTGAATGCCTTACATCATTTTGGGGGTTAAAAGTTTGGGAGGGCTCATTCTATGCTTTTTATTTAAAACATGTATAAGATTTTATCTGCTGAAGGCAAGTATTATTTCCTTTTGTTGTTGGGGAAATAAAAAAGTTGGGCGATCTCATTTTGAGAATTTACCAAGCACTAATAGTTCCGTTGCTTCCCAAAAAGTGCTCGGCATCCTCTTTCTGATGGATCAACCCAAGGGTTGTTAAGATGGCAATTCACTTTTGGTTTGCAGTATGAAAATTGTAGAGTGATTTTTTTTTTTAGAACCAAGATCTCCCTCCTATCTCATTGTTTGATGATAGGTTTTCTCAAGCGATCTCCTTAGTAGGAACAACTTCACTTCCTATGGATTATCTTTCGCCTTTTTTTGTTTACTGATGTTCTGATAGCTAGGGCAACACCATTCTTAGGATAAATCCAAGTTTGGGCTATTTTTTTTGTGTATTTATTTGGTTGACAACGATACACTTCTTTTGGTGCCATGATGATTGGGTTATTCCTCCAATAGGAACTACACATGCGTATAGTTAAACCTTGTTTATTCAAAGGATTTCTAGATGCTGACAATATCTGAATGTAAGAGACTAAACTTATGCATTTTGGATGAAAGGAATTGGGTTCTCTTTTGCTCGAGTGATAGTTCGAGTTTACTTATGTTCATTGTGGGACTGCATATATCATTTTTCATTTAATTACCAGATCGCATCAAGTCTTGCAATATTTCGGAAGGGCATTTTTCCTTTACATTTCTTCATGAATACACATTTTTCCTTTGATTTGATTCTAGAACGAGTTTTACCTAACTCTGATGCTGCTCTCCTCTGCTGCCAGAATGTGTATGCTTCTGCTTATTTGATGTTCTCTGGTGTATTGTTGACACAAGAAGATTCTGTAATATTCCCTTTACATATGGCAGTTATTGCATAGTATGAATTTAGGTACTATTTATTATTGTTGATAAAAGCTTACACATGTAGAAAAGTATTATGTCAAAGTTACAGCTACAGAATGTAAAACTAAAATGTTTCTCTAAATGAGTTGATTCCCTACCCATTAGCAAGGCTAGAATTCAATTGAGCTTTTATAAGGTTTCACTTCGATGTTATCATTTTAGAAAGGTTGTTGCAGGTGGTAATCATTTGTTTGATAAATATTACAGTCTGCTACTGTGATAAGGTTACCTATCCAAATTTGGTTTTGATCTCGATATGAGATATTGTGGAAAGGATGCAGTATCACAACTACTATTATGTAACCCTGGTTGAACGGCTTAATAGAAATTTGAACGATTTGGTGGACATAACCTCGAGTTAGGTGTGAACCACGTACATTTGTGTCTGTCTCTTTTCATGGGTCTGATTGTTTTACTTCCTCATTTGTTTGGTGTACTTGTGATGCTGTTCCATAATCCTTGTTAATGAAGATAGTCAAAAAGGTTATTTTAATGTCTGCACGTGGTATTGTTTTAAATGTACTATGTTGATAAAAATGCTTGTTGCTTCCAACCAAACCACTAATAGTTCTAAGGTTGAATGTTTTTGTGAATATATGATTTTGGTATGAATGGATTTGCATCTCGTATGACTCATTAATTAGAAACAGGCAAATAATAGATCACTTTGCTTAAAAGAGAGAACCTTATCGTTGGTCAAAGGTTAAGGGATACACCTAATCCTTTTGCCATAGAAGGGATTAATTAATCATGTGAGTATTAGGGGAATTAATTAATCAGGTGAATATTGGAAGGCATAATAAGCTTGTTTGTTTTTGCATTCTTAGGGATGTGTGTAAAAATGTCAATGAGTGTGCTACAATTCGCTTAGTTTGACATTATCGTGTTTTGATTAGAAACATTTCACTGTAATACCATGTAAAATCTTCCACTAACATGATTGGCTCATGTTGTAGTAACACCAAAATATAAAATAAAAATTACTTTACCCCTTTTCTTTCACACATTATGGAATCAAGGTCTAAGGGGTACATTATATCGGCCTTCTATCACTAAACATTAGTGTGTAGCCATTGAAGGCTAATACAACATAAAAATGTAACATTCAGTGCAAAATGACAAACAGTTACACCTAAAGATACACTCAACTTAGCAACAGTCCCAACTTATGCACTTAGGATTGTGCCTTTTAAAGGCAATGTGAACTATTAGCTTGTAGTGAGTTCCCCTTCATACAAAAACGACTCTTGTTCAACCTAATTAGACCGCATTTACATGCTATATTGCACTAATTCCCATTTTAAACATTTGGTATTTCCAAAACACTAGAGAAACAACATAAGGCAACATCCCTTGCTAACAAATAAACTAACTAGGGTTTACTTATATTAAAACAAAAGTGTCCATCAGAATTCATGAAATTGAACCCAACCTTGCCATAATTGAGACTCCTTTCTTGAATATGCAAGCTTCCATCATGCTAAAAACTAGGAGCTTCCGTGTGTTCATTGTAAGGAGATTCAATCTTTTTCATTATTCAGAATTTTCTTGTCATTTCCCTTGGATAATAAAAGTTTCCTTGAAATATAACACATTTTATTTCAGATTTGAAGAAGCAAAGTAGTTTAGAACTTACACAGATAACATCATGTTCTTCAAAACATACTCCGCATGTTCAACTCATCCACTGATTTCTTTCTCCCTTCCTAAGGTAGAGAACATAATGTCAAGGTTCTTAAGGGCCCTCATCTTTCTTGAAACCCCCTTTTGTAGATTATGATTTTCTTCTTGTACGTGTTCAAGATCTTCCCTCCAAATTATTGACATCCACTGTCTCCTCCATACATCTGTTATTTTCACTCGTCAATCTGGTGTTTTCATTGTTGGATTTGACAAGTGCTTGTAAAATATCCCCAAATTGTTTCTGTTGGATGTCAACAAGCTTAGTTTTACTTTTACTTCATGTAGCAAAAGGGTAAATTGCTCTTGCCTACAATCAAACTACCCAGATGTTTCTTTTAAAGGATCCTTAATTTCCATCAACAAATTATACGTTCCATCAATAGAACTACTCATTCTCTTTAGCTCTCAAGATGTTTCAGTTCTAAGGTTGCTCTTTCCTTCCTGTAATAACAATTCTTCTTGCATATTGTTACATTCTTTCCGAACATTTATATCATTCTATGTGCTCACTACAAGATTGTGATCCTCCTCTGATGATGATTCACATCTCATTTTATCAGGTTTTGGTGTGGAAACTCCACCCCATGCACATACTACCTTTTTGACCCCATCATTATTTTCAACAAACCTTTGCAATTCCGTTTTGAGAGCCTTGTTCTCTTCTTTTGAGGTGACCAGCTTTTTCTCCAAACATTCAATTGCAATCTAAAGATTTTTTGAGCAAATCTTAAATGTTTTCCAACCTATATGTAACCGTTGCGGCCCAGAATCAAAACAACCCCATATTGCTCCAAATGATGAAAATGTTACTTCTGTCACTTGACTAAATAAGCAGAAGTTGTAATAAGCTAAACATTTTCTAACTGCCAAAAAAACAAATAGAATCACATGAAATCAATTTTAGGAGTCACTACAATGCAAATGAATCAGATACACGTACATGTGGAGTTGTAATCGGTTCCCTGAACCCACCCATACAAACGATCGAAATTTGAGACAAAAAAAGTAATGGAGAGAACTAGCTAGTGGGAGATTCATATATGTCCACATATGTAATAAATGTGCATCAGCCTTCTATCAATCAACATTAGTATGTAGTGTAGCCATTGAAGAATAATACAACAAAAAAATTTAACAATCAGTGCAAAATCACAAATACTTATACCAAAAGATACACTGAACTTAGTAACAGTCTGAACTTATCCACCTAGCATTGTGCCTTGTAAAGGAAATGTGAAAGATTAGCTTGTACTCAGTACCCCTTCATATAGAAACTACTCTTGTTCAACCTAATTAGACCGCATTTACATGCTATATTACACTACTTCCCATTTTAAACATTTGGTATTTCCAAAACACCAGAGAAACAATATAAGGCAGCATCCGTGGCTAACAAACAAATTAACTAGGTTTTATTTATATTAAAAAAAACTGACCTTGAGAATTCATGAAATTGAACCCAACCTTGACATACTTGAGACTCCTTGCTTGAATATGCAAGATTCTATCGTGATGAAAACTAGAATCTTCGGCCTGTCCATTGGAAGGAGGAGTCTCGATCTTTTTTATTAGTGATAATTTTGTGTCATTTCCCTTGGATAATCGAAATTTCCTTGAAATAATACACATTTTATTTCATATTTGAACAAGCAATGTAGTTCATAACTTACATAGATAACATCATGTTCTTCAAACACACTCCCCATGTTCAACTCATCCACTGATTTCTTTCTCCCTTCCTGAGGTAGAGAACATAATGTGAATGTTTTTAAGGTCATTGAGATTTTTGTTGAAATCCCCTTTTGTAGCTCCTGATTTTCTTCTTGTGCGTGTTCAATATCTTCATGCAAATTATTGACATCAGCTGGATCTTCCATACATCTATCATTTTCACTCATCAATCTGGTGTTTTCACCGTTGGATTTGACAAGTGCTTGTAAAAGATCCCCAAATTGTTTCTGTTGGATGTCAACAAGCTCAGTTTTAGCTTTCACTTCCTGTAGAAAAGGGGTAAATTGCTCTTGCATCAAATCAAATAGCCCAGAATTTTCTTTTCAAGGATCCTTAATTTCCATCAATAAATTTGACGTTCCATCAATAGAACTCCTCATTCACTTGAGCTCCCAGGATGCTTCAGTTCTGGGGCTGCTCTTTCCTTCCTGTAATAACAAGTCTTCTTGCTTATTGTTACATTCTTTTTGAACATTTATATCATTCTATGTCCTCACTAAAGTTGTTTAGAGAGGGACTTCTTTTTTTGTACTTTTCTTTTCTTTTCTCTTTTGTGTCCTTGTTGGTTTTTATTAGTATTTGTAATTTATGGAATTTTCAAAATGTTCCAAAAACACTGCTAGATTTTACAGAGTATAAAGTGTGGGTTGTTTAGGTTTTCCTTACCTTATTTCTTTTTTAAACTTAAAATAATACAACGAACAATAAAAATTATAGATTTTATAAATTAAATTCACCAAAAGTCAAAAGTCCTCCTATATAGACAGCTCCAATATAAATTTCTTAAAGATTTAAAATGTGCTTTGTTATATTTTTTAAAATAATTGTTGGGTTATTTATTTAAGTTTTGATATATATTTGATAATGAAAAAAATCGTAAAAGTTTCTAGTTATTTAATTTTAATTTATATTTAAGAGTTTTGATAAATTGTTTTTATTATTATTGTACGTGTTGATTAAATGTTAAAGATTATTATATATAAAAAAAGATGTGTAGTTTTTCATTATATATGATTTTTTTAATAATTTTAATAATTTATTTTTTTGAGAGAGTTAAAAATGTAGTATTTAGTAAAGTTTATTTTTAATAAAATATAGATAGTGTTGTTATGTTTTACAAACTTATTTGGAATTACAACATCAATATGATAATTGGTAGAGGGTGGAAATCTTATTTTGGTTTTAAAAACAATTGTATGTTGGGAAATCGTCTCGTGACATAAAAAGAATCAATATAAAAGAATCACTCCAGTTCTTATGTATAGTATGTCTAGTTCTTTCTACAGAGTCTTTGAGAATGATTGTGTGAATCCATAAGAATTTTATAACTTGCAATTTTAAAAATAAATGTAATACATCATATCCTATTCTCCTTATCGAAGTAGGTATTTTCCCCACTAAGAGCATAGCTATGACTAGGTGCCTAATGTAGAAAACAAAATTAAATAACTTGGGACACCAATTCTAGTCAAAACCACCTATTGCTCAAGTGAGGTTGGCATAAAGATGCAATGCCTTGGTTAAAGATGTGGGGGATCTACCAAAAATGTCTCTTTGCAAAATATATATGATATAAAAAATATGATTACATCCAACTTCAAAAAGAAGCTATGGTGATGAAAATGGAACACCCACATAAGATTAGTTTCAAAATATTTGTTGCAATAAGAATCTATCCAACCTAACCCTCCTCTCAAATCTTTTTTCAACACTGAAATAAAACTCTAAAACAAACAAAGTAATTTCTTCCTTTTCTTTCAACTAAAATTGGCCTAAGTGACATTCACTATGGTCATGATGAGAGTCATTAGTAATGATTTCTACTTTTATAGGTGATTTGGTTGAAAAAAATCAGTTTATATAATTATTTCTATAAAAAAATATATAGTTATTTAGTATTAATTTTGTGTATATTCATGTAGTAGTGAGTGGATGGCTAATATTGGGCATTGCCAAAATATTTACTGAAAAATAAAATTAATTTCCATTAACGTATAATGTAATAGTACTTCCTTTGCAAAAGAGTAGGAGCATGAAGCTCTAATGATATTTTTTCTTGGATTCTACACATTCTTTTTGAAAAAGAACATTAAAATATTTTTAAAATTTACGTATATATAAAATTACATAAATTAGATAAATTAAAATGCTTTCCTTTTAAGATAAATTTATGCTAGCGTAATCATTATATTATTTATTTGTATGTTATTTATTTTATCTTAAAAAATTGTTTACTTCTATCAAAAGGAGTGATTACTATTTTTTTTTTTATAATAGAAGTACCATTATAAATTTATAATTAAATAACTATAATAAGAGTAGGAGTGATTACTATTTTATTTCTACAATCGTGGATGGATTCAACAAATAAGAGTAGAAGTAACATAAAACTTAGTAATGATTGAAGTCAACTTAACCTGTGTGGGTAGATCTATGATTGAGATACTAGCTGATACAAATCCACAACTATAGTTGCATTTCACAAAGTGGAGTTGCAAATGAGATAATCAATATTTCCAAAAATTAAATCGTCCTCAGGATCATAGATTGTGTGGTGGAGTTAGGAAGGAGTCAAAGATCAATGTCCAGAAATGGATTTTGCCAATGAAGTATAAAGGAGGGAAAAAAAAGGGTTACACTATGGAATATGAAACTAATCTTTGCAAAGAGGACTGAGATCAATAGATGAGGGTGATCCCCGAAGTAGATCAACTCTTGTCAGCAATTTTGTTGGGAGAACTCGTGCGATCAAACTAAATCTTGATGTGCGTAAAATTTGAATGTAATCTCATTTATAGTAATTGAAGTCCATCATCGATCTCGTAGAATCAAGATCTAACAGTCCTTAACAATTCCGCTGATTCAACTAGCAAGTTGATTAATAGTCCATTTTGGATGGGAATTTTCTTATATGAAAAATAGCTCACCTCCAATTTTTTTTAAGTCCTCTATTCATCAAGATCCGAGGGAATACTGGTTGGGTTGGTTAGATTTAGAGGTTATGCCAAATATAGAACCTGACTGAATTATGTATCAATCACAAGAAAGAATCTATACATGGAATCTGAGCATCGAGATAAGAATATCCTTTTGCTAAAATCAAACCAGTAAGCTACATGAAGTAGTGAGAAGGAAGGGTGAATATGGAATGTTTAATTAAGAGAAACCTAAACATAGTATGTGGTGAAGGGTATAATGAGTGCGTGATAGTCTGGTATGAAGTCACGATGAACCATATTACTTAATCGTTGGTATGGAAGGCTTGTTTTAGTTACATAAATAAGGTGAGAAATCATTTTTATTTTAGTGATGCATTTTATATAGGCATATAGTTCCCTAGAAATGGTACTAACTCATATGGTTTGAATTACTTAGTATTGTAATTTTTGAATATCACTTCAGATATTAGTGTAAATCTTGTAGAGTCCACCAAATTGCTTGGATGTTTGAAAGTAACAAATTGCAGGTACAATTGACCGAAGGCATGGTAGTATGGTTATGTCCAATAAAATAAAGAGAATAATATACCCTATGCAAGGACCAAACGTATGATAAGGAGCTCATGGCAGTGAAAAATGAAAAAAATATATTTATAAATCCCATATTTGGAATTTTGATACTTTTATATGGATGTCATGCCTTATCTAGAATTGTGTTAAGATCAAGTGTATATGATGTTGTCCAGATTGGTAGCAAGTGTAAATGATAGGGGGTAAGTGCTGTCGGCTACCAGAGTCAAAAAATAAGAGGATGGCCTTGGGATTACAAAAATATAATTCTGTAGGAGACATAATTCTATAGGAGACAAAAATCTAATTCTGCATATGGCATAGTTTGCATACAATAATGGCTACCACACTTTGCCAAGATAAGTCCATTTGGAATTTTTACATGGGTATAAGTGTAACAATCAAATATCATGGAGAAGGCCTATTGATGGATTAATGTTTGGACCTGAATTATTAGAATATATGTAAGTAACCATGAAACAAGTACATCAAAACTTGAAGGCTTCCTAGGAAATGAAGAAAAGTTATGCTGAATTAAAAATAAATCCTAGAGAGTTTCAGGTGGGTGACCTTGTATACATAAAGGTAAATCCCAATAAAACTATCTTGAGATTGGGAAAGTATAAGGAATTGGCACCCATGTATTGTGGGCCATTTGAAATTTTAAGTTAAAGTAGGGACGGTTTCATACTAGTTAACCCTACCACCCATTATTAAAAACATAATGTATTTAACGTTTCTATATTGAAAAAATATGTTCATGATTTTTTTCATGTTATTTACTTTAATTTAATCTAGGTGGAACTAGAGGGAGAGTTCCAAGTGGGACCGGAGTGTACTCTCAATGGGAGAAAACTTTTACTTTAGAACTGTACCATTGGACAGCTAAACATGCAATGAAAGCACCTTAGTCTAAAAGAAGCTACTTGGAAACTTGAAAGTAATATACAGGAAGCATATCCGTAATTATTCCAAGAGGTTGACATGGATGATTAAAAATACAAAATTATAACACCGAGGACTATGTTGTCTTTTAAGGGAAGGTGTATGTAATACCCCCTGAATTAACAATTATTAATTCTACTGGAAAATACTTTGATTATTATTTTATTCATTCCTTGAGAGGAGGTCAAGAATAGAACATCTTGTAATAAAGCATTCCTTATTTAATAAAATATATTGAAGCAAAACAAAAAAGTGGATATAGCTGTTGAAAGAGTGTTTGTTGACCCACAAGAGGAAAATGAGAAGTGGAAAAAACCACATTTATGATTAAATTAATGACTACATGAGAAACTAGAATATGACCAACTTTGGTCATGCAATAAAAGACCGTAAATTAGTACCAAAAATTGTTTTTTGGTCATTGCTATGGGAATTTTGGTCGCTTTTTTGGTCATTTATATCTCATTGTTTGGTCCCATATCTCTCAATTATTTGTCATTTTATATGAGAATTTTGGTCATTAATCTCATTTATTGGTCCCTAATTTAGTCATTTTTAATCGTTTTATGGGTGGTTATTATATTTTTATAGTTTCAATGGTGTATATTATTAATCAATATAAATTTTTAATATGATACAATGTTGAAATTAAAAAAAAGAATGATACATTATTTATCACCATGTAACACACATGTGAATTATGCAATGTCACATTGATTAGTTAATTACAACACATGTAAATAATATACAGTGCAACCTTAGAATTTTTAGGTGACAATGCTTGTCTTTAAGGCAAAATGCTTTAACTTCAATATCTAGATATGGTTATCAAATTTATGGTTGAATGCATATCAATATGACAAAGCTTTCAAATGATTTTAGTATGCTCCAAGAAATCAAAAAAGTATGTTTCTTATATGCCCTTGCAAATGATAATCACAACAACATATACATCAATTAACAAGTTAGAGTCTTGATTTGAATTCAATGTACCAATCTGAATCACTCTGACAATGATTAGAATTTTTTTTAAGGTATATGGCTGTCAGAAAGTGTCTTGTGTAGTTATCCCAATGTATTCCTTATATATGTCAGACCTAAAGATATGATTGAGATTAGCGTTTAGAACATGACATGCTTTGTGTCAATGATAATGATGTCTTTCTCATATAAAGGGTTGCCAAACAAGAAAACTTTCAGCAGTAGGAAATTGTGAATGTAGTTATCATAAATGTCATCTTCACTAATCCAAAAGACCTCAGAAAAGACTATCGCAAAAATAATATCAATAGTTTATAACAAAATCAAGCCTTCTTTAGTAACATGTGTGTTTTCTGTTCAAATAAACAAAGTGGACTTGATGTAATTTCCAGCCATGACAAAGATGTTTCAATGACTATCCATAGGATGTTATTTCCAATCAAAAGGAGGTGAAATGTAATTTCCCAGGACAAGGTATTTTGCAGCCAAGAGAATAGACATAATGTATGTCCAAAACAAGGTGATTTCCAGCCCTCAGTTAGTAGACAACTAGGATTATCAAACTATAATAATTTCCAGCCAAATAATGACTCTCCAAAATGACAAATTCCATCTCCTACAGTTACTATGCCTTGATGTTATCTTAGACTTTCAATAGGTATGTATGTTTGTAATTTTAGAGGGGTTGGGAATTTCATTTAGGCTGTGACTTAAGGAGTGACATGAGGGAAAGATAAGGAAGGGTGTTAAGGTAACAACTTGATAGACTATTAGGAAAGTATTTCAAGGTTGTTTAAGGCTTAGGTTGAGATAGGATTCTCACACCTAGAATGGTTTATCAAACACCTTCCACATGACTATCATCCTCTACTATATTGTTGTTGGGACAATATAGCTTGATTTCAACACAATACTCATCACTATCATACCAAAGGTAAATGCTCCTCAATCATTTGATCAATTAAATCTTATTTCACTTTGCAATAATGTGTATAAATTTTTAATCCATTTCTAGCATCATTGCCACTAGAATCAAGCCCCGTCTTTCCAAACATATCCCAAGAGAAAGGATGGGTTTCCTACTAAAGGAGGAAATTCAAGATGCCATAGGGACAGCCCATAAATTCCTTCACGTTGTCAAGGCAAAAAACAAACATTGATTACAAACATAGACCTCTCCACTATTATTCCTTCTAGACACTAAAGAACTTAGTAAAATGATACATGAAAATTCCTCTAATGGGGTTGTGCTATGTATAAAGACATCCCAATCCTGCCTAGTTACCCATATCATGTTTGTGGAAGACCTTCTTTGTTGAAATGGCTAAACAAACGAAGAAAAAGTATTTTTGAATCTTATATAACTCTTCTTCCATGCTACTGGAATGGTGATTCACATTTACATCCCAAGAGATGTTACAGAACACTTTCATAGCACCATATGAAAACATTTTTTTATTACATTTTTATACAACACTAAGTCTTCAGTATCCTCCATTATATTTAAATATTCTATCCATGTCAGATGTCTAGGTGAATCTCTGTACATTCTCATTATCAGTAAATAGAGATTCTGATGATTATGATTTTGATTTCTATAGAACATCGACTACATGAAACTTTATGGTTTTATTCATATGGGATACTCTTCAATGAAGACACTACATCATCTTCCTTTTGGGTTTTATACGGTTTGATTGATTGTTGGTCTCTAAGATCTGTAGGATCATCATGTTTAAGCTTGTTTTTCTCCACATTTTTTATTTTTGTTTTTCATTTGTAAGATGGAATGTAAGTTACCTCTTCTAGTACTTTGATTCTACCATCTCTATCCGCATCAAGTTTTTTCTCTTGTATAGGTGAAGTATTCTCTGTACACAAAAAAAATAACTCATTTTGCAACACTACAATTTCTTCCTTGAGTTTTTGATGCCCTTTAACCCCTCTATCAGGATCTTCCTTGAGAAATGCAATATCTTCCTTCAAGTGAAGATATTCCAAAGATTTGTGAACCTTTGCAATATGCAGGGTTGAGAAGTGTGTAGTTAGCTTCAGTTAGGAATTGTTCATAGAAAGTGCAGATCCATGTCAAATTCAACAAAGTCCTCAGCAATTTTGGTAGAATATATAAACTCCACTTGCCACTGCTCAACCAAAGGCAACAGATTGAATGGTTCTAATAGTTCCCCCATAATGATAATTAGCAGAACATTAGCCTCATCATGATAAAAGGAAGCTAGTCTGAAAAAAAGCAGCCTCTCATTGAAGCGGACACTTATAATCCTAACCATCTATGCATGTCCACTTCCCAAGCCAACACAGCGAATTGTCAACTAATATACTGTGATTCAAAACCACAGGTTTGCAAACACACATATCAAGCTTATGACTCTCTCGAATGGAAAGAAGGAAACATAAAACTGTCTTGTGGTCATTACTTTCCCTACATAGAAAGTATGTATTGCACCCCTATCTTTAGGCATTCAATTTTCTCTAGTATTGCAACTACGTAACACAACCATTATCACTTGCACTAAATGAAAATCTAGGTAAGCACAATCTTTGTACACTTCTGGGAACACTACAACATGACTTTCAAAACTAGTTACTTATCTTCAATGGACTGTTTGTTTCTTCCTGCTTATGAAAGACCATTGCCCTGCTTAAGCATCAAAGTTAATTTTTATTATTATGTTGCAATATAATTGTGCTTAGTTTCATGATTTGGAAAGTTCAACTTAATAGACATTCTAATACTCTCAAATGAATTAGTTTCTTAAAATAATCAACAAATTTCATGATATAAAGCTATACAAGACGAGACCATCTTACTTGTCCCCAGTGCCTCAAATGAGTCTCATCCATGACTCTATATAGCCTAAATTTCTTTTCACACTCTGCTACAAGATAAAGTTAAAATTTTCAACTTAATTTTCTATCATAGAGATATTTAAAAGTTGTCATTATTTGTCATTTCTATTATTATCTCTACTTTCTACAGTTGGCATCTTGTTCTATTTATCCTACAGATAGGCCTACCCACTTGAGATAGCATAGAATTGTATGACCATTTATTTGAATGCAAAATTTATTTACCTGAATGCCATATGGCAAGTTCATAGAAGAGAGCATCCGTAGAGTAGCCTGATTATAGTTGATGTCCACTAGCCATTGTTTTGAAGCAACCTGAAATTTTAAATGAACTAAGGTAAAGATCATTTTGAAGAAGAAATATCAAACATGTTCATAAAAATGTATTCCTACAAATTAAAAAGTAGGAGAAGTTTAACAAAGTTGTGAGACTTAATAAGGTCCTCCTAGATGAAGCCTGTAGAGCACAAGATAAGAAAAAAAGCAGTTTGTTTTCAAGATGATCAACTACCAACCAAGGCTGGAAAAGCGCAGTGAAAAGAAAACTATAATTTGAATAGCACTGGCATAAATATATTTTGAAAATAAGAGCATTTTTTGAGGAGCTTAGCTAGGTATTCTCTTTACTCTTTATTTTTTGTCCTTCAATGGTGAGCATCCAGAATTGTGCAAAGTAATAGATTCTTCACCAAATGGCATCATTTTTTAGGCTCTAGGGGAGTATGAGGTTAAATATTTTTCTAATTTATTTTTCCCAAGGAAAGCCTTGTAGGGAAACCCAAAGGTGGAGAATTTTTTTCAATCTCTTTGGCAAGCATCAATGGAAAAATAAATTTTTAAATTCTACAATGTCACACTCATTTAAAAACATGTATGTGAGTTGATGCAATATCCATGGTTGTTATCATGATGAAATCAAGGTTGGGAGGATTGATAACCTCGCACCTTAATTCAGTTGTTTCATCATGGAACAATTGTACATGCCAAAAACATTAGTTACATATTAAATACTCTAAGTAATGCTTATATAAAAATTGTCAAATGTACAATTACAAATATACTTAATCATTTGAAACCATTTACAAATCATGTAGTAACATGAGACATAAAAGTATGCATAGGGCCATGAAAAAAAAGTATATTGTATATTGGTTGTTGACATGATCCTTTTCCTCAGTGACTATCATGGATAGTCCATGACTAGTGGGGCTTGAACGACCTACCACACATAGTCCTGTGTATTTCTGTGATAGGTTGTTCTTGTTTGACACAAAAAATGTATTGTGTTGCAGTACACTATGTGTAAGTTGTTACAAGGTTGTGTCAGCCTTAGCTAAGTGATCCAATAATTAAGGTGTATAAGGGGAGAGCTAGGCATATGCCTAGGTGCAAGTATCCCTTTTATTTGGTTACTCATGGTGGTGGGTCAATCTTGGGAAAATCCAAGGCCGACTCCTTGAAACTCACCAACATGTAGACCCAATGCGAAGAATTTTGTATATAGTTTTGAAAGAAAATATAGTTGAACCTCCCTATTGTTTCAAGGAGGTTAGTAAAAAAACATAAACTATCAAGAGTCATCTAGTTTTGTTTCCATGGATCATATGTGCACCAATTCATGCAAATGCACCTTTTATGTGGAGCAGGGGTGGTTTGATCTTGGGATCAATGAAATATCTAACTAGAATTTGTTTTTACAAGTTCACATCTTTGATTTGTTCTTTCGAGTGAGACCAATGGAATAGTACTCTCTCATCATGACCCTAGACTCAGTTATGCTCAACAATTGACCTTGAGTGTTGTCAACTAAGTGAATGATGTTGTTAAGGAATGTGGTTAAGAATAATCTCAATGGTTCCCTTGTGCCTGAGAACTTTTGAGCCAAGAATCTTAATTGGTTTAAATGTTGGTTAATTTCACCTTCTATGGTTGGTTCTCATTGGGTCAATAGCTACTTTGGAAATAGGTTTGGGTTTTTGTGTGCTTAGGTTTTCCAAGAGGGTTTTTTGTATTGGGATTGGGTTCGTGGTTTCCATCTATTGTGGAAAAGAAATAATATGCAATTGAAAAATGATTTTGTTTAATTTTTGGTTCCTTTTTTTTCAATGTTTAAAATTTATTTTTTATTATTGAATCATTGAAAAACAAAGTTTAGAGATAACAACATGGATTAGATCTTACATGGTGATTGGTTGGACGGTGGGAGGTAAGCGTGGGGACATTATGCCTCTGCCATTTTATTCACGTGGTTGGTGGTTCCAGAATTGTCAAACCCAAAGCCTATAAATGGTTTTATGAGCCCATTTGTGTTTTTGATATTTAACCCAAATAAACTAATACTAGATACTCGTAAAATGATGGCTAAATATCACTTACACAATCAAAACACATTAATTTACCTCTCATTCAAATCAGGTTTAAATATTAAAATCTTAATATTTCGAAATCATTATAAATTAAATTAATTTACATCTCATCCATAAATATCAATCATATCTTTTAAACTTACCATAAATTAAATTAATCAATCATATCTTTTAAACTTACCATAAATTAAATTAATTTACCTCTCATTGAAATCATATATATTTTTTAAAATTTCATAATAAATAATATAACTACATGTCGATTCCACTGGCAATCAGAAATCATATAGTTTTTTTAAAATTTCATAATAAATAATAATGTCGATTCCATTGGCATGGTGTCGGCTTAAAAATATTGGTGTCAAATTGTAGTCAATCCATAAATCAATGGGAAGTATTTATAATATCCCTTTAAAATAATTATTAATACGAATTTTGAAACCATATTTTCATTCAGAGGTAGAGATTTCTCATTCGATAACTTCTGTGCACGCGAGTACAGATATATTCTGGTGTGTGGGAATTTTTTGTGAGGTTGAATTAGGTCATTCGCAAACAATGGACGCAGAAAATGGGAAAATGGATACAAATTCCCATAACGATTACATGAGAGAACATGTTCTGAGTGTCATGAGATGTTTGGAAGCACACATAAATGAAAATGAAGGTATCAATATTCCTAGTCCTCTGCAAACGCCCAGAATTGAGGAGGACCATTTGGTGTCCACTGTGACCGTTTATCCCTAGTGGCTACCTTTAATTCAAGAGGGTACCAGCTTTAAACATAGACTCCCTATGGAATTAGAGAGTTTATTGGAGAATGTTGATCTACGTCAATTAGATGATCGATGGCGTGGGGAACACGTTCGTGGTCGGGGATTCCCCATTGAAAGTGAAAATGAGGAGCCTCAAGACTATCTCACAACTTTCAGATTTCCACAGAATATCATTGTTGTTCGATCCATACAAGATTTACGCCATCGAGCCAATCATTACATCCAAACTCAAATTATATGGAGTTCCAGATTCACATGGCGAGAGATCAAACAACATGTAGAGGACAATACGTATAACTTTGATTTCAGATCTGAAAATATCTCTATTGGCTTGACCATCAGTCCACTTAATAGTGAAGTTGGTGTAGCAGTGGAGGGATCCTGCAAAGCAATTGCGATGCAAACATCACTACCATTCAAAGTGCATTATCTCATGGGTTCGCCGTAGAAATTCATGTCCAATTTGCACTTGTGAGCCTGTGTTGCTCAACTTTAACACCAACATAAATTAGATATTTACCAAATAGTGTTGTTTTTATTTTTGTTGACTCTGCATTTTTGGAGTGTTTTTACAGTTTTTTTTGAAAAGGGGATGTCCCATAGCCAAAACCAAGCCGACTAAACTTGGGTTTACGGCTCAGTCAATATTTAAAAATAAATAATTTCACTTTTCACGTCGCCCGTTTTTTTTTTTTCTCGACCATTCCGGTTGCTGCGACAATCAAGTTGGTATCTGCGACCAACTTGATACCTCCGATCAAGTTGATACCTGCAATCAAGTTGGTAGCTGCGACCAAGTTGATACCTGCGACTAGTGTTGATAGAATATGTTTCTTAGTCTAAATACTTAAGAATTTACAAATAATTCTACATGTGAGTAAGATGAAGTAAACTACCCACTTTTACAAATCCAAATAACTTATGAAAAACATATGCCCAAATATGTAGGAAGATTTGAGTCGACCAAGGTGCCGTAAAACCTCGAACTTTCACACGGTGAGAATTTTATGGGTTCTTGTTCTTTTACTTATCAGTAATTGTAAAAGACATTTACAGAAGTAAATCTGGAAATATGTGCGGCCAAATAATCATGAATTCAACCATAAACTATTTCATATATTTAACTATGCAGAAATACAAAGTAATACAAACTTGTCTCTTACAAACTCGTCGGTCTACAGAGCTTCAGCTCTTCGACTAAATCACATGCACATAAGCTTGAGCTTCGACTTCACTTTCTCACCCTAAGTTCCTCTGCTGTCTAATGTCTGTGTTTGCATCTGTGTAAACTGATTTACAAAATGATTCTTCTATTTATAGACAACCTGAAGATTGCTTCAGCATAGGCTGACTTACTTGCCGACTTACTTTCCATTAAACACTGCAATAACTATCTACCTAACAACTTAGCTTCTGAAATAGATTCAATTGAATTACGTTGCCTACTTGTGGACTTTTCCTTCTTGTCAGACTGACAGAAAAGATCTTGGCTTGTACAGACTCTGATAGAGTTGGTTTGAAGCCAAGTAGAGATCTGTGAGTAATTACATTTTTCCAACAATCCCCCTTAATTATAATTAGATGGATATTTTTAAAGCAAAATTTACAAAATGTTTCAGAGCTTAGACATGCTCTGTTTATGACAGAGTTCACTGTGGAGAACTTGTCATTCCAAGATAACTACGCAGATACTCGAATGTGTCCTTTTCCAGTGGATTTGTGAAGATGTTGGCAAGTTGGTCTTCAGACCTGCAAAATTCCAAGCAAATTTCCTTGTCGTTCACCAACTCTCTTATAAAATGAAACTTTGTGTCGATGTGCTTGGTTCTCTTGTGAAACACATGATTTTTCGATAATGCTATGGCTGAATTGTTGTCACGGAAGATTGTTGTTGGTTCTTGATGGTTCTGTGACAACTCTTTTAAGACTCTTCTCATCCAGACAGCTTGACATGCAGCACTTGTTGCTGCAACATACTCTGCTTCAGCTGAAGATAGAGTTACTATGGGTTGTTTCTTTGAAGCCCATGAAACAACACCTGTACCAAAATGGAATGTGTATCCAAATGTGCTTTTCATGTCATCTATGCTGCCTCCATTGTCACTATCAGTGTAACCAATGAGTTTAAAATTTTCTGAGGTTGAATACATAATACCAAGGTCTTTTGTGCCTCTTACATACCTTAGAATTCTTTTACTTGCTTGCCAATGTGAGTCTTTTGGTGACTCCATGAACCTTGAGATTAGACTTACACCATACATAATGTCTAGTCTTGTTGCTTTCAAATACATAAGGCTGCCAACAAGCCTTTTGAACAGCATAGGATCTACACTGGATCCTTCATCATCCTTGCTCAGTTTTAAACCTGTTATCACTGGTGTTGGGGCTGTCTTGCAGTTATACATGTTAAACCTTTTTAAAACTTCACTTGCATACTTAGACTGTGATATAAAGATACCACTTTCAGACTGCTGAACTTCAATGCCCAGAAAAAACTTCATAAGCTCCAGATCAGTCATTTCAAATTCACTTTGCATGACTGTTTTAAAATCTGCTATGCCATAATCACCAGCAAGTATTAAATCATCCACATATAAGCAGACAATTAACATTTTACCTTGCTCATCGACTTTGGTGTACAAATTCGGTTCACTTTCACTTCTGTGAAATCCATTTTCAATGAGATAGGAATCAATCCGACTGTACCAAGCTCTAAAAGCTTGCTTCAAACCATATAATGCCTTTTTTAGCCTGTACACTTTGTGCTCTTGACCTGGAACTTAATACCCTTGTGGTTGTTCGACATATACTTCCTCTTCTAGATAGCCATCCAAGAATACTGACTTGACATCCATTTGATGAACATGCCATTTGTTTTGTGCAGCAATGGCCAAAACTGTTCTGATTGTATCCATGCATGCAACAGGTGCAAACGTTTCATTGAAGTTGATGCCGGGTTGCTATGTGAACCCTCTTGCTACCATTATTTCCTTGTGCTTATGCACATTTCCATCTACATCTTGCTTTGTCTTATAGATCTATTTCACACTGATTACATCCTTGTCTTTTGGTACATCGACCAGTTCCCATGTCTGGTTGTTCTCAATGCATTCTATTTCTTCATCCATGGCTTGTGCCCATACTTCTTCTTCAACAGCTTCTTCAAATGTTAGTGAATCATATATAGGGGAAAAAAATGCAAACAGAGAGAATGAATTAGGTGTATTAGCTTCATATACCTCTCGCAGACTTCTTGTCTTCACCGGTTCTGTCGATGTCGACCTAGACAAAATGCTTGATGGAGTCTATTGTCCTTTTGGTGTACTTGTAGGTGTAGCTTGAGCTGCTACTTGTGTCGATGGTACTTGTGCTGAACCATGTCTTGGTGTCATGCCAGTTGAATTACATGTGGTATTTGAACCACTTCCTCTTCCATATCATCATTGTCGATGTTCGACACAATCTTGACATTTGTGTCGATGGTTCCATCCCATGATTCATTCTCGACAAATTGAACATCCTGACTGATTATGACTTTCCTTGTGACGGGGTCATATAGCTTGTATGCTTTTGTGTCTTCTGAATAGCCGACAAAATACATTTCTATCCCTTCTTTTCTAGCTTCCTTCTTAGCTCATCTGGGATATGAGCATATGCAACACAACCAAAAACTTTTAAATGTGAGACACTATGATTCATACCTTTCCATGCTTCTTGGGGAAATTTGTTCTTCACACTCTTTGTTGGAGATCGGTTCATAATGTATACAGCAGTTGCGGCTGCTTCACCCCAATACTCATTTGGCAAATGCTTGGCTGCCAACATGCTGCGTGCCATCTCCATGATGGTTCTGTTCTTTCTTTCAGCAATATCATTCTGCTGAGGTGTATATTGTGCAGTGAATTGTTTCTGTATGCCATGGGTCTTGCAAAAATTCAGAAATTCATTTGAAACATATTCACCTCCTCTGTTGGTCCTTAAGATCTTGATGCGGTGTCCACTCTAGTTCTCCACGAGTGCCTTGAACTGCTGGAAATAACCAAATGCATAAGATTTGTGTTTCAAGAAATATACCCATGTATTTCTTGAGTATTCATCAATAAAGGTTAGAAAATACTTGCAGTCACCAACGGATGATGTCTGCATTGGACCACAAATGTCGGAGTGCACAATTTCAAGTGGTGTGCGTGCTCTATAGGACTTTCCAACTGGAAATGTCTCTCTGTGCTGCTTACCAAAAATGCAGCCTTCACAAACCCTCTCTGGTCTATCAATCAATGGTAATCCCTTCACCATATTCTTTGTGTGCAGTAGCTTCAGCCCACCAAAATTCAGATGTCCAAATCTGAAATGCCACAACCAAGATTCATCCTGAACTTCTGTCTGAAATGCGACTTGCAAATTAGTGCTACAATTTTCTCTCTTGTCGAGGATCTCGACTGTTTCTTCACTTTCTTCCTTGAATGCAGCTTCTGTATTTGTCTTCCCTTTTATGTTGGGAACTATCCTTAATGTAAACAAGCAGTTGCTTGTCTTTGGCACTTTTGCTATCAGCTGGTCTCTTGGACGCTTGTCTTTGATCACACAGTGTTCATATTCCATGTAGACTCTATAGCCCTTTTGTAACAACTGTCCAATGCTTAACAGATTATGTTTCAGACCTTCGACATGATATATGTCAGGGATATACTTACTCTCCCCCTGTTTGGTTAGAATATCAACTGTGCCTTTTCCTAAGACAGTAATTTGCACATTGTTTCGAAGTGTAACATCAGTTTTAATTGAAGTATCTAGACTAGAAAACAGATTTAAATTAAAAGTCATGTGGTTGCTGCGTCCTGAGTCTAAGTACCATATTCCATGTGGACTTTTTTGAACAACATTACATTCAAGTGGAGATGTCGATGCAATTAACATTACACCTGTTGAAGTGTTGGTGTTGGTTGACTGACTTGGGCTTTGTCTTCCTTGGTCATATTGTTTCTTCCTGCATTCATATGCATAATGACCAAAC
>LPNX010599705.1:221690-297078 GCA_001517045.1 Pseudotsuga menziesii | reverse complement strand
CTCTCATGACCGAAGTGTGTACCTTAATCATTGATGCTAGTCCCATTTGGGGAGAGGGGCAACCGAAACCTTCAAGTCTAGACCACTATGTTGAGGCCAGAATATGATTTTCATTATTACCTCTATTTTCAGGTAGCTAACAGTGTGGACACCACAGGATTGCAGCATATAGTAAACAGCAGTATTCGTTTGTTCCTCATTCCCATGCCCTTTTAACACTTTGTGGCTTTGGACTTTTGTCCTTTCATCTGAGTCCTTCTACATGCCTTTCTTACTGAATTTTAATTCAGGATCCTCTATCCCATAGTGCCCTTTTGTGTGAGTGGTGTACTTTAAGTCTCAGCTCACGAACGGAGAGGATCTTTTGGCAATTTAGTATTTATGCTTTAGCACTTGCTTTGATTTATGATGCTTTTATAGAAGTTTGACTATTTGTCTGCCTTTTGGAATTTGTTTCTTGGCATGGGATCATTTATATTTAATACGATGTTCACCTTGCTTCCTCTCATGGGTCCTTTACTGTCGCTCCTTAGGACATTTCGAATGTGACGTGGATGGAGCCCCGACATAGTACTCCAGACTCTTTGAATCTGGTTTAATTCACAGGGGTTAAGCTGGACTTCAATGCACACAACATTTTATTCGAGAAAACTACTGGGCTGGAAGAATTCTTTAAGCAATACACAGGATGATACTCAACATATTTGCTATTCCAAAAAGACCTTAATATCCTCCAGACAAACGCAAGTTCGTTTCCCTTATTGAAAATCAAAACTTAAAATTAAATCAAATGAAAGCATGACTCGAAAACAACCACACAGCTTATTTATGTACAAGGAAAAACAAATCAAAGAAAACTAAGAAAAGTAGGGCTTGAGAACCAAACCATTAACTAGCAAGTTCTCCTCCCATCCCTGTAAATCTTGCAGCTTATAAGTGGCAGGGCCAAGTTTGGCTACAATCTGAAAGGGGCCTACCCATAACTGCTAGAATTTGGTATGCTTTCCTTTTTCATCATGGGGGTGGTCCCACTTAAGGACTAATTCTCCTACTTCAAAGTCCTTTTTCCCATCTTTATGTTTGTCAAACCATCTTTTGACTACCTCCTGCTGTTGTTTGAAACGTTCTCTAGCCTTGGATCTGGTTTCTTCTGCTTTTATGAGATTATATATTCTTATTTGCAGAACCTCATCCTCCGACCCCCTAGACTCTTGAGCTAGTATGGAAGATGGTAGCAGAACATTGGGAGGCAGGATGGCTTCCTTTCTGTACACAAGGGTATAGGGTGACACTCCTACTGCAGACTTGGGTGTAACTCTGTCAGCCCACAGGGCATTTGGCAAGGCTGAGTGCCAACTTTGCTGGTTTTCTATGACAGTCTTCTTCAGGATTCTAATGAGGTTCTTATTGGAGGATTCAGCTAGGCCATTCCCTTGCGGATAGTAGTTAGCAGAGTAATGTAATTTTATCCCTTTCTCATGAGCAAATGCAGTCAATTTGATGGATGAAAAGTATTTAGCATTATCAAAAACTAATGAAACTGGAACTCCAAACCTGGTCATGATATGATCTTGTAAGAAGCTAATGACTTCATCTTCATTTATCTTGCGCAATGGGATAGCCTCGACCCAGCGAGTGAAATAATCAGTTGCAGTAAGAATATACTTGTGCAGCATGGAAGAATTTGGCTTTATTTCTCTAATGACGTCTATTCCCCATTGTTCAAAAGGCTCTGTGATCATTACCGGCTTTAGAGGTGCTGCTGCTCTAGGTTGTCTTCCACCACATCTTTGGCAAGTATCACATTTTCTCACGTGTGCATGTGCATCTCTGAAAAGTGTTGGCCAGTAGTAACCCGCTCTGAGAACCTTGTGGGCTGTAGTGTCCCCTGAATAATGTCCCCCAGCTGGGCCATCGTGCAATTCAGACATTACTTTCTCAGCATCTTCTCTCTCCAAGCATCTCAGGAGGACTCCATCATAGTTTTTTCTGAACAATACGCCTTCTATGATTTGATAGGAAGCTGATTTCAGACGCAGAGCTCTTCTTTGTTTGGAACTCCAATGTTCCAGTAACACCCCTGACTGCAAGTAATGCACAAGGTCTCTATACCAAGACTCAGGAGCGGTGAATAAAGGGCAAACATCCGTTACATGCAACTCAGCTTCATCTTCCCATGCTTGTTCCTCATCGTTTGTCTTCCCAGTCATCAGTTTGCATAACCCTTGACCTTTTACTATAGTAGCTGGCTTGAATTCAAGATCGTATTCTTGAAGGGATGTTACCCAGTTGCCCCTTCTTTCTCCTAATTCCTTTTGAATGAGAAGGGATCTTACAGCTGGGTAAGGGACTATTACCTTGGTTCGATTTTTTAGTATATAAGGCCTGAATTCCTTGACTGCCTTAAATACTGCATATGCCTGCTTATCAATGGCTAGGTAGTTTAATTTAGCCCCTTGTAGCCCAGTGCTCATAAAAGAAATTGGGAATTCATCACCCCCATCTTCCTTTTGCGTAAGTACGGCTGCCAATGAATCATCGGACGCAAATGTATATATAATAAAGTCCCTATCAAAAATTGGACTTTTTAGAGAGGGCGCATGTGCGACACCAGTCTTCATTTTTCTGAAAGCATTCTTTTCTATTTCAGTCCACTTAAATTGTGCATTTTGCTTGACCATCTGTTGTAATGGTTTAACAGTCTGGGCAAAATCGAGCACAAACCTACGCACGAAATTGATTGTTCCCATGAAGGATTGCATTCCCTTTTTATTATGGGGCATGGGGATTTGTTCAATGGCCTTGATTCTTTCCGGGTCTATAGATATACCTTTCTTTGAAACTATATGCCCCAGTAACTTTCCTTCGGTAACAGCAAATACGCACTTCTTGGGATTGAGGGAGATGCCATACTTTCGAGAGCGCTCGAAAATTTGCTTTAGGTGGAACGTGTGCTCCCCTCTTTTCTTTAAAAATATTGTTATGTCATCAAGGTAGACCACCACACTTTTCCCAATCAGTCCGCGGAAATCTATGTCCATAGCTCTTTGAAATGTCGCGCCAGCATTAATTAGGCCAAAAGGCATTCTTCTATATGTGAAAGTTCCCCATTTAGTTCTGAATGTTGTCTTCAATATATCTTCCTCAACCACTAACACTTGGTTATAGCCCAAGAATCCGTCTAACAATGAAAACAATTCAGAACCAGAAACCATCTGTAGCAGTTGCTCCATGGGAGGCACCAGATAGTTGTCTTTGTCTGATGCGTGGTTTAAGTTTCTAAAGTCGACGCACAGTCTGATTTCTCCCAACTTTTTTCTGACCGGCACCAAATTTGACACCCATTCTGAATGCCGGACTTTAAAAATAATCCTAGCATCTAACAATTTCTCCACTTCGCTTTGGATTAGTGGTTCCAGCTTTGGGTGCATCTTCCTCAGCGGCTGCTGATATGGCTTGACGCCTGCTTTAATAGGAATGATATGTTTGAAGATATTAGTGTCATAGGTTTTTAAATATGCATACGTCCATGCAAAGACATCTTTGTACTAATTAAACAAACTGAGGAACTTGTCTCTTTCTGCTGGTGAACAGCACTTGCCGAGGTTCACGAACTTAGGCTCCGTTTCAGTCCCTAAATTTATTAGCTCGAACTATAGAGTTGAGCTGTGCATCTTCACATTAGCGGGTCTTCTAAATTTCTCGTTCAAGTCAAAAATATTCTCTAACGTCCTGACCCCTTTGGGAATGAAATTGTCATATTTCATTTCATCCTGATGTTCCTCATCGTCGATAATGGCTCCTTTAAAGGCCTCGTCATTTGTCAAGCATTCGATTATTTGCTGATCATCGTCAAGCACTCGTAAGTTGGTGATCATGTCAGGAACTAATGTCCTGAAAAGTAATTCAATAGAGCATTTGTTATTAGTGGGAACCAATCTGGCGGCTGATGTAGCTAGAAGATCAGCGGCTGCATTTTTTATTCTCGGGATTGAAATAATGTTAAATGCATGAAAAATTTTAAGCAAATCCCATACCTCGTTTTGATAAGCTTTCAAATGAGGGGAAACACAATGTATTTGATTTCTTATTTACTTTACCACTATTTCTAAGTCTCCAAAAACTTTTAAATTACTAACCTGTAGCTTGATTGCTTTCTTGAGTCCCTGCAGCAGTGCTTCATATTCAGCCGTATTGTTAGTACATTTGAACTCTAATCTACAGGATAGGAAGTGCTTATTTTTTTGTGGATCAATAAGGATGCAGCCGGCCCCTGACCCCTCTAATGTTTTCGATCCGTCAAAAAATAAAGTCCAAAAAACATTATCTACTGAAAAACAATCTACCCCTACTGCTAAATCTACTATTTTACAGTCAATATCATCAGCCTGAGAAAAACGAAGAAGATTAGGCTGGGTGTCAGAAGTGTCGTTGGCCTCTTCTGTTTGATAATTCCCCAGTTCCAGCTCGAGAAAGTAGTTTCCCAATACAGATTCGACTGGTACATTCTTCCCATCCAATTGAGTGACATTGTACTTCATGTGAGGTTCTCTCAAAACCTTGATCTGATTAGGACTCCCTTTGTGCGGCAACCAAAGATGTGACCAATCTGTGGTGAAATACCCATTTAATTTGGCTAACCAATCTCTGCTCAGGACCAGGCCGTAAGCATCTGGTATGTCAGCCACTACAATGTTAATAACTTGGCACACTCTGTCATCGGACGCCAAGCGGATTAGAACGTCTTCCATCTCACCAACTACCTTGACGTATGTCCTATCCAACTGCACCACCCTCCACGTAGTTGGCTTAGGCTGCCCATTTATTTTCTTACATACTGATATGGGCATGACATTAATTGATGCCCCTGAGTCCGCTAGACAATTGTGCACGTTATGATTAAAAATTTCAAACGTCAAGAGGAAAGGTGGATGTTTAGTTTTAGACTTACCTCCAATGCTATCTTCCCCAATTTCTTCTTCCTCCCGAGGTTGATTTTCAGCGGGCAGCTTTTCTTCTGATGTTTCCAGTGCTTTCAACAACCTTTCTTTCTATTGAGGTACTTTGCACATTTCAAACAGCGGGACGTTTGTCTTTATCTTCTTTAGATCTTCGACAATGTCATATTCGATTAGTTGTCTAGTGGACTGAGATTTATCAGCACTCACATTCTCTTCGTTTGGCTTAGGAAGCATTCTGTTTTGCTTCGGATCCTGGTTGGTAATGGTAAATTTCGGAATCTGATCAGCCAATGATTTGTCTTGAAA
The DNA here is from genome assembly GCA_001517045.1 of Pseudotsuga menziesii. Lineage (NCBI taxonomy): Eukaryota > Viridiplantae > Streptophyta > Pinopsida > Pinales > Pinaceae > Pseudotsuga > Pseudotsuga menziesii. The sequence continues at coordinate 291,811 of LPNX010599705.1, read as the reverse complement.
TTTCTTTTTTATATTTCTTTTCAGCCTTCGAATCTTTGGGAGCAGAAGACTGCCATCACTAAGCACCCCTTTGCTCCTAGTTATCACGTTAGTCTCCCTGATATCTTTGTGTCCCTGGGTATTTTCCTCCTCTGCATCGAGTAAGGAGACATAATTCCATAATGCCATGGTCTCGTCCTCCTGCCCTTTTGTAGAAGTGGAAGCAGCATTTTCGTTCTTTTCATCTTCATCTTCCTCCGTTAATTTTGAATCCAACATCTGATTCATGACCAATGTCATTGAATTTATCCATTGCAGACAATTCTTTTCGGAATGAGGCTATTGATGAAAAGTACAGAAATTTGCCATCCCTATCTCTGTCAGATTCATGGATGCAGTTTTTTGAGGAGGAGGTTGGGTCTGATTGCCATCCTCCCTTTTCTTATAATATGGCCTGAAGAACTTTTGTGCTTCTTTTTCCTTTTCTAAGTCTATGATCTTATTGGACAGCTTTTGCATCATTTTAGCCATGCTTTCATAGTCTGGTGTCTTTTCTTCTTTAGGCTTGGTGAACAATAAGGTTTTTCTTCCCGCACCTTTCTCTCCTGATTGTTCTGGATAGTCCTCCACACTTTCTCTTTCTGCTTCCACCACTTCTGCCTCTTCATAGGTCTCTGTTAAGGTAGGCTTGGCCCTACCTTTTGCAAACATGGCTAAATCAGGACCCAAATCTGAAGTATAGTATTCGATCAGTACTTTGTCTGAAGGCTTATCTGTTTCAGAGAAATTTTTAAGATATGTTGCAAACCTTTCTGTGAAGCTATGCACTTTTTCCCTTTTCTCTTTCTTTAATGCACACAGTCCTTTCATGAGGGCAGCGTGAGTCTTTTGGACTGTGTACTTACTCCTGAACATCCTCTCGAAGGTATCCCAGTCTGGGATAGAGTTAGCGGGCAATCCAAAATACCACGAGGCCATAGTTCCTTTGAGGGTGTGCGGGAATAGTCTACACACTACATCTTCATGTTCCCCAGCCCTTAGACCTTCTATTGTCAAGTAGAAACTCTGTAGGTGGTCATCCACTAGGATTTTCTCATTTGGATCAAATTTGGGCAGTAGCTTCTCAAAGGCTTGAGGTAGGTCATGTAAAGGTGGGGTCAGATTTAGAGGTGATCTAGATTTCCAAGCTGGCGGTGGATTTGGTGGATTAGGTGGATTCGGTGGGTTTGCATTAATGCCGGCCATGAGCTGAGGCGGAGAGTGAGGGGATGAACCAACAAGAGAGTGAGGACGTGAACCAACTGGGGTGTGTACAGGAGAACTGTAAGGAGTGTCTAGGCCTACTTGGTTCAAAGGAAATTCAACCTCCTGTATGGAAGTTTCCACAAGTCCTTCCCAGTCTCCAACCAACACTGAATCTTTAATTAGAGGACGGTCTTTCTTCTTGTACTCTCTTCTAGGAAATTCGTGGATAATAGGCAACCCTCCAATCTTCTTTACATAAGCACGGGTATGTCTTCTCAGATCATTAACAATTTCGTTGTGAACAGGATATAGATGTTCTCTATTTTATTCTTTCGGAATTGAATTACGTGGTCCACTACTTTCAGAACTGTAACCAGCAGAATAATATCGGTAAAACGGGTTTCCTCGGCCAGCCATGCACTGGCGGCCCTCCTTCTAGCGCCAAAACTGTTGAGGCCTAGAAAATCACAGGCAACAACAATAAGGGATTCTCCCCAATCAACGTTCCCAACTAGCCCATTGACTATTTGGAATAGGGAATCCGTCCAGTTTGTAGTCCGGCTACCGTAGGTCAAGAAACAAACTAAGGTTTTACCGGTTGCGGCCCGGCCCACCGAGTTTTTGTATTTTTGACTTAAAGAAATGATATGCAAGTTCCTAACTAAATGCAGGGTGATCAAGATGCAGGGAGCGGTCACAAAGTGATGCGCAGGTTCTTACCTCTCGTCTTTTGCTCACGAGCAACCAGACCAAAACAAAAGAAATAAACTAACTATATAAACTATCCCTAGGGAGCAAGATTATCATTTCGAATGAGCAATACATTTTCACATACATTAAAAGAAACACAGATAGCTAATACTTCTTCTAAAGTACATGAATGCTTACAGATGTTTAAATAACCAGATAACCGATCATTTTATAACAACATTTATTGCTCATAGTGAAAAAATATCCCAGAAACTACTGAAGAACATTTAACCAGAACATAGGTTCAGAACATTAAATATTCTTACAGTAAATGAAACACAGCTGAAAATGAAATAGTTCCTCTTCAACATTTATTCATTGAGTTGCATTGATACATTCCACTTTACACTCTCTCCGATAGAGAAAATTGCAGTTTCCTTTGCAAAACGAAGTAGTTCCTCTTACAAGCAAACATGTACAAAATTTTCCAGGGGAAAAAGCCCCTTTTTAGTCCTACTTCCCCAATATTTAAACTACAACTCTTGCCCCTTGGGCTACCTCTCAGCATGTGACTCTCCAGCATCTTCAACGTTTCAGCTTCCTCTTTTGGCCGCTGCGCTTTCCCAATCATTCTCTATGAGCGTTTATCTTCTGACCAGTAACTGTTGAGTCTTCCTCATCGGTGCCTCCTTCATTCGCTTGCTTTGTCTTTTTCTACGTTTCTCCTTCCTTGTGATCATGCCGGTTCCGGTTCGACCAAGCTAATTCTTAGCCCATGGTCGCTTTAGTAGCACCAAATCCCTTCTGCACAATTACAATGCATTATCCGCTGCAAAGGGGAGTTTTTTAAACATTAAACCTTCTCTACCTAGCATTGTAAATCTGCAAGAGAATAGTCAGGGTCATCCGGACAAGGTATCGATTAAGATTTGGGCGGGAAAAATTATAATCGGCGGTCGGCACTACTTATGCATTGGACGGGACAAGACTTCAGGGGCCGCAACGGCAGAGGAGAACAAGGACCGGGTGCTCGAAAATACGGGTGAAAGGTGAGAATTGGACATCGGGGGGAAGAGTGCTTCGGAACCAGGAGGGGTGGCTCATCCGCAACGGCGGATGGAACAATGGCCGGGGATAGGTGACGAGGTAAAAAAAAAAACTCAGTTCGGGCAGGGAAGAAAAGGTCGGACGTCAGATGATACTTGAATCGGAAGCCAATTATCTCCTCTCGGCCGCAACGGCGGGCGAGTGGAAACTTATGGACAAGCGATTTAAACTAAACGAATCGGGCATCGGACAGTTTAGGAAATCGGAAAAAAGAAAAGTCTAGGAGCCGCAACGGCGGAAGGGTTGACACTTCGCAGCCTCCAATCCAGCAGTAAAAGAGGCCCACTTATAGGGAAACTCAAGTATTTGAGCAGTGCTAAGGATCGGCTGTAACCAAAATCGCTTCTTTTCACAGAGGATGCGCTGAAGAACAACAAATTTTCTTCTCTTCGACCACACATTCACGACTCAGACCCAAAAATGAACAAGGCATACATAAATTACTGACATCTACCTTCAGAGAAACGGACGAAATCACACTCAAGGAGCTCAACGATCAAGCCATACAAAAGTAATGAGGAGGGGCCCAGAAATTAAAACATTAATTTGGGGGGGAAAATAGTTGCGGCAGCAACAGAGTGTTCAACGATCGGGACCAAAGCTCTCGAAGATGCAGTAACAGGGGAATTCTTGAATGTCATTTGATCAATCGTTACAATCTTCCCGTTATGTGGAAAGCATACAACGCAGAACAAGGAAGAAGCAATGGCTTGCATACTATACATCCAGTTCCTACCCAGTAAGATATTGTAGTTGAGGGGTGCATCAACTACCTCAACCTCTATCGCAACGGTCTTCCCCCCCAAATGGACTTTAAGGGATGAAAGGATGACACACGGCCTAAAAGATCTCCCATCAAAAGCAGTTAACATAGTCACTGATTTCGACAACTCAAGAGAACCAAGACCTTTCCAACAGGACAAAGACATCATAGATGCAGCAGCTCCCTCGTCAATCATAGTGCGGTTGATGATCATATTAAGACATTCTACATGTACCAAAAGTGACACATAGTAGAGAAAGCGAGGCTGATGTCCTGCAGTTTCAAATTTGATCACTGAGGAAGAATCATCACCGTTCACACCAAGAGCAGAAAGCAAAGCCTTCCTTTGCGAAGGACAACTCTGAAGCACTTCCAATGCAGACATCGCACAAGGAGTATGGCCCAAATCCTTGACAACTGAATAATTATGGGTGGCTTGGGCATTTGGATTATGCCCCGAGTGCTTAATTACCCCCTTAGGAATGCAAGGTGCAGCCTCAGGTTTATCCACGGGTTTCTCAATGCGCAAAGGGGTTCTTGGTGGATCAGGTTCTTTTCCTGGTTTGGGTTGTGATGATCCATAATCTTTCGCATGAGTCACAACCTTGGCAGCATGGACCATGTTAATGCACCCATGAGCACTAGTCTCTGGTGGATCATTCTCACTAGATTGCTCCTAGGAATTCAAGTTCATATTCTGGTTATGCGGTAAAGGGTTCGTTAGCACAGTTGGGCCTTGTGCTAAGAGTCTCGAAGCTTCAACAATTCAAGGGCACAAGTAAGTGAGGTGATCATCCTTACATAGCTTGCAAGGGAACTTAACCTTACGTTTCACTTGCTTGTCCCCACCATCATTCTGACTGTTCTTGTCATTATTGGTAGCATTCTCATTCCTATTCCCACCCTTTCGATTATTATTCTTACCCTTTCTTCTATTCTGTCCAGTTTGCTGGTTACCCTTCTGGTCCGACGATTGCACAGAAATTACATTCGCCATTTGGGTGGGTTAAGACGAAGCCGTAGCTTGTCCCGAAGCAGACTGGTTGAGCGACAATTGACTAACTTGTTTTGCAACTGAATCCACAGGTTTTGCACTTGCACAACCCACAATGCCATCGACATGTGGTCCAGGTTTGACCTTGGGATCGAAACTGGAACGAGGAACATTGGGAATAATCTCATACAACAAACTAGACTGAGCATAAATCAAGTCCAGTTCCTGTGCCCTAAAGATTGCTTGTTCCTCATTTTGCACTCCGGATGTGGAAACATCCTTCGTGATATATGGCAATAAAGACTTGAGGAACCACTTGAGAAGCAACTCTGGCGGTATAAAAGCTTTAATTAATCTCTTTCGTCTATGCCACTCCTGAATATGATCAGAAATATCGGTGGCTTTATCTTGCCGAAATGTCGACAAGAGTTCAGTACCAACATCATAGCGCATTGGTAGCTGGAAGGTATTAAGAAAAGTCATCGCAAGATCGTCGAACAAGGTAAAAGCTCCCTTTGGTAACCCTATATACCATTTTGCAGCAAGCCCCGTGAGGGTGCGTTGAAATAGTCACAAGCAGACTGAGTCCTGATGTAACAAATTCGAAGAGCACCAAAGGTGAAACATGGTAACGTGTTCGCTTGGACCCTCTCCCAGTTTGCCTTCGAACTTAGGTATGTCCGAAGGAATCTTGGTAGGGATAGCCGGCCAAGTCAAATCATGAGCCACGAGATCGTTCGTAAGTCTCGATAAGTCAGGAAGGTTAAGCTTCGTGAGGAAAGGGAGCCTAGGATGATGAGGTCGATGGACCGCTCCCTGGTTCACATAGGTTTGAGCACCACCATGACCTTGGCCATAGTGTCCTCCTCCTGTCTAACCTGTATAGGGTGACGTGGAAGTACCATAGTAAGGTGGACCTTGACTAGTAGGAGCTACAAAGCCGTAATTAGGAGAGTAAGCAGGTTGTTGATAGCCGCCTCCGTAAGGTGAAGAAACCTGTCCATACTGCATCCCGTAATAAGGTCCATAGGTCATCGAATGCGATGTCCCATGGGACACTCCGTAGGTAGGAAGATAAGCTCCGGAAGGGGGAACATACATACTAGAAGTAGGTATATACGCCCCAGATGTAACAAGCTGACCACTATAAGTGTGAATATAGCCTCCCGAAGCAGCGGGTGGGATATGAACTTGAGACACAATCGGCCTAGTAACCGCAGTATGGACCTAACTCATAGCCATATATCGGCTCGAAGGACCATGTGAATAAGGTGGAGGATGTACATTTGAAGAACTTGGAACCGAGGACAAAGGAATTTGAGTAATAAGATATGTACTACCACCTATCATCACCCGTCTCGAACCTGGTATCCTAATCGGATCGCTAACCCTAGACCTAGGAGGGAGATGAGATGTAGCTTCCACCATTGGGATGGAAGGTGCAATGTGACTAGTACTCCCAAACATCTCCGCAAGGTAAGGAATGGGATTTCCCCCAGGCATAGTGCTAGGCTCGAAGTCAGATTCGACATGAAATGTCAAATCGTGCATAGGAAAACCAGTCATAGCATAACTACCGTAGCTAGTGCTGACAGGTTCAAAGTGAGTCTCAGCATCTTCCGGAATTCCATACTGGTAATGTGTCAATGGGGAATCATCCCTAGGGTGAGTGGGTCTATCGTGCAATTATCCTATCTGGGAAATCACAGGACTGAACTCAGCTAGGTCAGGTGAAGGATCATATGTAGGAGTAAATTCCCCATCGTCAACACGAATGGGAGGAGGTGGCTCAGGAATAGTCTCTGAATGATCCTTCATGGTGTGTGAATCAATGTGTGACATAGTCCGCCTGGACTGTCTAGGTCTCTCTCCCAAAGGAGGAGGAGAAGTAGAAGGAGGAAGTCCTGCTAACCGACGAGAACGGCGCGGAACCGCACTCTAATCCACAATGACTCAAAACAAAAATAGCAAAGAATCTCTATTTACGTAAGCCCTAGGCCAACTAGTGTGCACAGAGAAATCACTAATAAAATCTAAATCCAAATGCAAGAAAACAAGGGATGGATAAGTGAGCTCCCGAATTAAGCAGGTATGTCTTGCCTAGGAGAGGCCTGAGACTCCCATACACAACAAGTGGAGGTATGTAACCAATTATTGTGGCCCTCACCTTCAACGCGTAAAGAGACTATGATGTCCGACCCCAAACTAGTCGGGACACCTGCAGAATAACCTCTACAAGTACCCCCTCGATATCCTAGGTAAGGTCACTAAGGTCACCTCAATATAATCAAAGCTCAGGTGGACAGTCGCAAGCAGGATTAACCGTATGGGCAGGGTAGCAAAACCTGAAACTCTCGAAAGAGCCCCCAGATATGAATACAATCCTGGAAATATCTTCAGTGCTACTCAGTTATGACTAGGGGTCATCCCAATCGATAACTGCTCACATTGCCTTGTGCTTAACTCCCGTTTGAGAGGAGGATCCTAAGAATGATGGTTATATCAAGGATTTCACACACTCCCTAGACAGACACCTAGATGTTGTTGTTTAGTGATCTTGGAGAATTGAATTACAATGAACTATTCCAAGATCCTAAAACCTAAGCTTGTTGGTGCACCCTAGAAAAGAAAAGAGTGTAATTCATTTTAATTAGCGTTGATTTTAGTTGGCTTTATTACTCAAAAATAGGATATGGTCGTGAAACTAGTGGTGTTATGACGCAACATGAAGTAAAATGCACACCGTAACAATCAATGCAAATGCATTGTGTCCATGTAAACAGGGTATGCTACTATGTGAAATGCACGATTCTTCTTCAAATGATGAATGCCAATTTTTCCTATATGAAGTCCTAACTAGTACTCCAAAGCAAATCTAGATCTAGTGCAAGTACAATGCAAAGTGCAAAATGCAATGCATGATGATAAGCAAATGTTTTTGGATTTTTTGAAAATATAAGAGATGCAAAAAGAAAAAGAATGATTCTACCACCCCCAAACTCTGTAAGCACACATAAATATCATCCAAGCAAAGCACTAAGGTAAAAGAACTCTAATGCACTAATCTCAAACAAAAAATCGAAAATGCCATGACAAGAACTTTCCTAAAAAAAAAATTAGGCTAAAAAACATTTCTGGTCAGAAACAAAGGTCAAAACAGACTCAAGCAGTGCCAAAGGAGACTCAGCAACTAACAGCATTCACCCAGCAACCAATTATCTTCCACAAAAGAGAAAAAACCAGGGTATACGCGACTGTTTGCAGTAAACCAGCGTTTATATGCGGAAATCACAGAGAAAACCGTGTGTATATGCGACTGTAAATCAAAAACCCGCGTACAGGAAGAAAAGGTGCATAAAACAAGGAAAACAGGTAGGCTGAAACAAACTTCACTCCAATCAGACTCTACCAGGCATACATGCCCCCAAACCCGACACAAAAACAAGAGAGAAAGAGAAATTCAAATACATTGAATGCCGAGAAAATCACCCCCAAAGGACAACTACTAGGAACTCCCCAGCGGAGTCGCCAATTTTGTTACAGAGAGAAATTCCTATGGCTTGGGGTACCACAACAGACAGCTTTGACTCCAGAAATCAATCTTTCCCAATATGCAATAGAAATAAAATGTCTAACACTAAAGGATCATACCTCATACCTTATTCCGGACAGTTGAAGTAGATCCCCATTGAGCTTTCCAATCTTCAGCTTGAATTGATATAATACTTCCTCAACAACAAGTAAACAATACAAGCATACTATATATCATGGTGTTAGATCTATGCTAGCATATATAATCAATAATGTAAAAGCATTTGACATATTCCAATGGATACAATATTTAATCAAATACACATCATTGGACAAGAAAAGATATTTCCATTAATATAAATTATAGATTACAAGATAGATACAACCTCTGATGGCACGTTTGCGAACCAGAGAAAATGAATCCCCCACTTAGGCCTCCACCACCTCAATCCTCCATCTCACGATAGCAAGCTCACTAGCAAAAGGCAAGCTTGGGAAGAACACAAAAGTGCTCCAAGGGACAAAGGGATGCAGACTCTAGTACAAATTCTGGCAACAATGGACTATAGTTTCGTTGCTCTCAATCTCTCTATATGCCTTCAATGTACCAAGGGGTTCCTTATATAGCTTCACAAGGGATAATGAAGGGTCGAATCCGAGCGATCTCAAGGCATATGGAAGGCCAGGAGTCGAATGAGTCAGATCCATGTCAAGGAAAACTCCAAAAAGATTTGGATTATGCACACATCCCGATGTACGTGGTTATAGGGGTCAAACCTGTGTATGTACGCGGTTATCGGGTAAAAAGCCACGTATATCATTTTTCATATAGTTTTAGGGATGATCAAGGAAACATCAAAGGATAAAAGATAGTCCATGGGGTCTAAAGAGTCTGTAGCGGGACAGGGGAAGGCCATACAAAGTGTGATTCACCTAGAGTGGTGAAATCTACTATAACATCAATTTCTAAATAAGGTATCCTTACTTTGGCTGGTAATCAAAGACAAGGAAAACAAATTTATGTTAATAAAATTCTTAGGTGGTGTTGGCCTGATTTACTGACCTAGGCCAACTAAGGAGATTAAGTCCACACAAGTTGCTTATAGCAGCTTCTAGTATGTTTGAGATGGCAAAATCTCACAGGTTATGGTGTTGCTACCAACAGAATTTTTCTCTTAAAGAGAATCTAAAATTCAGTAAAAAATTATCCTACTCTAATTATTATTTAAATAAACCCTAGAATTAGTTTTCTATAATCTAAGTTATCCTAAAATGCTTTCTTAATGAAAGTCTTCAATTTTAGAGGATTTTGCATCAAATATTCTAATTCAAACAGTACTATAAATATTACAGAATTAATCTAATCCTCTTTAACAACTGTTAAATATAAATTAAAGTTTTAAAATATAGACTATATTAAGACTAAAAATAACTAATTATTCTATCTCACCTGAGAGCAACTTAAATACTATATTAATTATTAATTAATATTTCAAGTAAACAGAAAGATAAATAATTATGATTTAAATGAAAATATTTAAATCATTAACATTAAATCACTCTGCTATATATTCACAATAACAGAAAAATTAAAATAGACAACTACTTTAAACTTCTTTGTAATGTTTTATTAATTAACAATCAATAATCAATACTAAATATTTGAATAAAAGATGATATTTATAATGAAAACATTGTAAAATACAAATGAAATCAAAATAAACATAAATATGTATATTACTAAGATTCGAATTTTCAATAAAAATATTGATCGATTCAATATAGTAACATACTCATTCAAACAGTAATATTGTGTTAACAGAGTATTATATCAGATAATGAATACAATCATAACAAAGTATAATTGTACCAAAGTATAACTAGAAGATGATATATTGAAATATATAAAAAATAAGTGTTCAAAATTAGTATCAAACGGTGATACTAGTCTAAGAACTTAAGTCACACTCCTTCTTCGAAGGTAAAACTACAGTAAAGAGATAAAACTAGAACTGAAATGATATTTCAATTATCTTTTTCTTCTGATACTCCATCCCCTACTACATCGAAATTACTAGTTTATATAACCAAACTAGCCCCTCATTTCAGTTTCTAATAAGTGCTATAATAAAGACAATAGGAATCCTATTCCTATTTAGTTGCATCGAATCTCTTCAAAAAGACACCTGTCATAAACATTTATACTATGGGATAAAACTGTCAATTAAGTCACTAGCCTGTATTATCTCCTACTTCAAAAGAACTGACTTATAACGTGGCCATCTTGAACATCAAATCCTTCCAAAAGCACCAATGTATGTCAATTGTGAACAAAAACAACCTATATTCTTTATAGCATAACGATGCCATGTACACCTGTAACATACGGAATAAAATTCTTATTAAAATAATGTTAACAGAAAATAAAATAAAGCAAAACAAATTATATGGATGCCTGAAAAATCTATGATTTTGCAAGTGTGCTCATTAAAATGCTTATTACCTGTCAAAAAGGGAAATAAACCACATAACCGAAAGAGAAACGACATCAAGTTCTGTTTTGTAAACTGATTACTCTTCTTGCTTCAGAAAGTTTAGCTTTGAGCCTAATAATTATCAGCTTCTATCGATCTACTTGCTCAAGCAAGTGCTGGTTAGTGTTTATCATTGATCTCTTGGATTCCTTGTATCAATTCTTCTTCAGGTTCATGTCCTTCCATCTATTAACCCAATTTAGTAATTCTGCCCTGAATGTTTTATTTTCTTCATCTTTTAAAGGGGCATTTCCTTGACATTCTTTAAATTCATTTTTTAATTCTGTGATTTTCATTTGATATACTCTGTCAAGTACCTGTTGAAGGGTTTCTTCATCCTGATCATGAAATGAATCATTAGACTGAGAAAAATCAAGATTATTCACATCCTGATCTGGTGATGGGATGCTTATAAATGATGGCTCATGGCCAGACACACAAGCATCCATACATGATGGTGCTATTTCAAACTTCCTTGGATCAGTAATGTTTTTGGCCAACGATTTTTCATGATTCTCCACTATGGGAATAGGTTCATTCATATGCGTTGTCTTAGGAATCAAAGACAAAACATCATCCTCAAGTTGAACAACAATTGGCTGAGCATTCTGCTGAATGGTTACAGGAACAAAGGCTGTAGTCGTCGTAGTCATGGTTCGAGTGAATCTTCGTGTATGAACAAACACAGAACCTTTTGGCTCAGAACTTCTTCTATCACAACAAACTTGTGCGAACTATTCAAGTTTTCACATAGATTGATCACAAGGTTTTTTACAAGTACACAAATCAGAGGGGGATTCACGAGTAACAGAATCAAAATTCTCATCATTTGTCAATTCACCATCCACCTTTACAGATGTACTGAAACGTTTAACAAATAAATATCGATCCATATTTGTTTCAGCATAAAAGAGATCGACCTTATTGGTACCATTATTACTAATATGAGTATCTATAGGTGAACTTGCTTCCTATAATTTACTATCCCCTAACTTAGCCTTACGAATATCATCCATCTCAGATTTTAATCTAGCTTTACACTTCCTATGACTTTTAGGAGGAGGATTTGGCCAATACTGTGTTGACCCTAGCTTATTTTCAACCACGAATTCATCCCGGGATCTACATCTAAGAGATAACTGATGTTGGATTAGACTTTTAATCAGACCGTGGTGGAACAAGCTCCTATCAGGGTTGCCTATATTACTTTGCACCGAATGTGCCATTTTCTTCAAGCTTTGAAGTAAGTAAAAAGGAAGATTGAGCTTACAACCCTTCAACGCTAATAGTAATCGTAGATGGTAATAATGAAGATGAGAGAGACGGCTGTCACAAGAGACATACCTGACTAGGATTTCATAAGACGCTCACCATTCTGGTTTTAAGAATTTAACTTTGCATTGGCGGGTAAGGGTAACAGTAATGACCTACACCTTTTCTTATCAACCTTTCATCCTTTAAACCAATGTTCTTCAGTCTGAGGAAGCTTTGTTGCTTCTGCAATCTTATCCTCATCAATTATAAATTTAAAACCCCCAATTTGAGCTACATTCTCCCTCAAGCTCATAGCGAATTGTTTGGTAACTTCTGCATTATGACCACTGAAACATCTGAAAAACAAACCCCATCCTATATTTTCGAACAATACAGCAACTTTCTTATCAGCTTCCACCAGCTCAGGCCCTAAAATATTGAATCGGCTGAGAGGAGCCATTGTCTCTTCACTGCAACTCTGGTTTTGGTTTGAAACGAATGTGGTTGTGAAAATCGAAGGAATAGGTATCCAAGTGAAAGGCATTATGTGAAATGTCAAATCTCCAATTGATTCATACGTGACAGGAATGAGAACCCCAAATTTGGCCATGGTAACTAAATATCGAAATAATGAGAAAAAATGCCATCGTTTTGGTTCTATGAGTAATGAATAAACTAATCATAACTAACCAAATCCTTCAGAAAACATTATGTTAATACTTTGAATTCTAATTGAACTTCCATATCTGAAGTAATTCAATTCAGGGATCGATAACTGAAGCATTGATAATACACAGTCTGGAATGATAGCTTTGTACAGGCGCCATAAGTGGAAATAACTATCAGTCATTTATGAAATTGAATTCTAATGACATGATTTCATCATTAAACCAACAAATGTCAGTTAAATTGATAGGTGTCAAAAGAATGAAACCAAAATCAACTATCAATGTGGTATCAATCTTTTACATAGTGATTCAAAAATCTTATTATTATTGAAACCCCTATAAGAATATGTTATCAATTCGATCATTTATGCCCTGATCCATAAACTCGACTGTCAATTGATAATAAATAAGGCTTACATGTGGAGGGCAACCGTACTCATGAATCAGATAATGTGAAGTTGTCATTATAATTCATAATGTTTCCTAGGGTTTTGTAATTACAACTCAGTACTAAATTCAAATATAGATAAAGATCAAACCATTTAAAACCATAGATATATAGATGTGATTGATTCATGAAATTCTAATACCCATGACTTAAATGAAAAATATGATTAAAGAAAAAGCTTATAAAAACTTAACACTAAATCAAAATTCAATTATTATGACTATATTACAATGAAGATTTTGAAATGATATATATATAATACTAAGATCAAATATAGATAATGATCAAATCATTTAAAACCATAGATATATAGATGTGATTGATTCATGAAATTCTAATACCCATGACTTAAATGCAAAATATGATCGAATAAAAAGCTTATAAAAACTTAACACTAAATCAAAATTCAATTATTATGACTATATTACAATGAAGATTTTGAAATGATATATATATAAATAAACTCTAACTATTTCGTGAGATATATATACACTATAATAATGACAAGATATTAAAAGATCAAGTTATATGTAAAATATAAACTTAGGGTTAATATAAAATATTCCAATTAATAAATCAAACCTAATTATAAAAATTACAAAAACTTATAATAATAAATATCATATTTAAACCAAATCTGTAGGATGTTCAAAATGTATTCTCATTTTAATCCTAAGAATTAATTTAGCAAGCTATATCTTAAATCTCATGAATCAATATATAACCAAATGAATTAATAATAATGACAAAAATTGGTTATATATAAAATTTACAAGATTTAGAGCTGCTAATTTATCAAATTTATGAAAGTACTTCATAAATTTCTAATACGATTCTTATCTCTTCTGAAATTGAAAGTACCTTCAGAATCAAAGATTCTGAAGGCACTCGTAAATAATCTTTTAAAATAAATCATAGAAGAGAACTGCTCATTTTTTCAGCATAATAGAAAAAATGAGAGGGTTGTTGCTGACTGCCAACAAATGGCAACAACCTAGGTGAACCAGTTATATGTGCTTATACAGTTTTCAAATGATAGTATAAACAAAATCTTAAAAACCTATTCAACAACAATAAAAAATTCTCTATCTAAGTAAAAACCATTATTCTGATTTATATTCACAAGTATAATTTAGAAATATCCCATCCTTTTAAATAAAAATCTTGTTAAAGATAAACTTAAAAATATCCTAATCGAAACAAAGTACTTCATAGTAAAAATAATCTACACCATCAGTATAAGATATAGAAATTTACTTCTCTGAAAAATTTTCAGAATCTATTCCATGAAGACAATAATTTTCTTTCCTTTTTTTTTAAGAACTTAAAACAATTACTCTAACTGAAGACTACTATCTAGGTATGATAACCCGATGTGATAGTATCATTCACGAGAACTACCTAGAATAAGCAAGCCGTCTCATGATGAGACCCCGTGTCTCTTGATTATTTAACTAAGAGCCATCACCCTAATGATCAGAAATGAAGTTATCCTGAACAGCACTGATGATCATGATTAGGCCAGCTTGTGAGGAGACCTCCTATTCTTCAATCAAAATTATGTTTTACTTTATTTAATTTGAAATTTGAAATTTTATAAAATAAGAGATCATTACCTAGCATGGTGACCAAATGGTAATGTGAGTCACTAATATCACTAGAAAATGAATCAGCTGGCTCGTGATGAGACCCCCTATCTCTTGACCTTACATCCAAGAGCCATTATCAATTTCCTAATAATGTCATTCCAGTGATATTTATGATCCTGATTAGATCGGCTTATTAATAAGACCTTCCGTCTCTCATTTTAGCATTTTATTGAATGGAACAGATTCTAAAAAGTTTTCAGACTGTAAATAACTTTTAAAAATAATGACTGATAGTAGAGATCCATAAGAATTTTTCAAAGTACAAGTATCGAAAAAGACATTAATTAGCTATCTCAACTATTATAAGAAAATAGAAGAGTGAGGAATAATCTGAATAATACTTACAAATATTTTACAAATAATGATAGGTTCTTAATAGACTTAAGAAAATTTGATCATTTTGAACCAACTAAAAGATTTAGTCTAATATCATAATTTTAAACTAATGAACAAACTGGCCTTTAAAACACAAGACTTATTTATTTACACTTATCCTTTCAATTGATACATGTACATTCATGACTGATTATTTTAAATCATATATACAAAAATTTGAGAGTCCTTAATACAAATGATCTATTAATACTTGATTAAGAAAATCAAAAACTAGTGCAAGAGTAGAATAATGTTTGAAATGTACATAAGTATCATGAATAGTATCATCATCCTTTATTTGATAAAAAAATTTACAAAATATTGACAATTTTATAAGAAAAAAAATTAAATATATATATATATATGAAAATTTTAAATGAATTTATTTACAAACAGAAAACAAGCTTATATACATAATTATATACCTTTTTAGGGTCTGAAAAATAAGCAGAAATATTTTTTTAAGATCATTCCATTCACTGGGAATGTTTCAAACTGACCTTCTAGGCTTTGCAAATGGAAGTTACTTGGACCTATCTTTTCAGCAATAACAAAGGGACCTAACAAGAGCTTTTAAACCTAGTATGATCTCCTTTTTCCTCATGAACTTTATCCCATTTTAAAACTAAATCTCCTACCTAAAATTCTCGATTAGAACTTGAGGATTGGTCAAACCAGGACTTCACAATTTGTTGATGTTTTGTAAAATGTTGCTTTGACTTGTCTCTTTCTTCCTCAAGTTTTAACAAAATATTTATCATTTTTTCCATTGCTGGACAATCTTCATCTTGAACAGACTGAGCTAACTGTAATGAAGGTAAAAATAAATTTGGTGGTAAAATAGCTTCAGTTCCATAAACCAAGAAGAATGGTGAGTTACCTATTGCAGCTTTAGGAGTTACCATGTCTGCCCAAAGGGCATTAAATAATTCTGCATGCCAATCACGATGGTGAGCTAAAATAGTTCTTTTGAGAATTTTCAATAAATTTTTGTTTGTTGATTCAGCTAAACCATTTCCATGAGGATGATAGTTAGTTGAATACCTAACTCTTATTCCCTTCTCTAAGGAAAATTGAGTTAACTCAATTAATGAAAAATATGAAGCATTATCAAAGACAAGGGAATCTGGAACACCAAATATCGTTATAATAAAATATTCTAAAAATAATATAACTTGATTGGTGTTTACAACCCTCAAAGTTGCAGCTTCTGCCCAACGAGTAAAATAATCAGTTGCAGTTATTATATACTTCTGTTGCATAGAAGAGGGAGGGTTTATTGGTCCTGCTATATCAATACCCCATTGCTGAAAAGGCCTTTCTACTGAAACAAGTTGTAAAGGGAAAGAGGGCTTCTTAACTCTTCCTGCAGCAAGTTGACATTCCTGACACTTTCTAACAAAAGCATAGGAATCTCGAAATAAAGTAGGCCAATAATATCTAGCCCTAAGAACCTTATGTGTCATAGTTTCTCCACCAAAATGACCACCTGCTGGTCCAAAATGTAATTCTTTCAAAATCACTTATGTTTCATCTTTATCTAGACATCGAAGAAACACCCCATCTGAATTTCTCCTAAAAAGGATGTTATCAATTAATAAATAAGGAGAAGATTTCAATCTAAGTGCTCTCCTTTTCCTTGGTTCCAGGTGATCAGGAGCAGTTCCTATTTCCAAAAGTGTTCTTATATCTGTATACTAGGAATCCTGTGGTGGAGGATAGAAGTAAATTTCTCGCGTAAGTAAAACTTCATCAATGACAGCTTCAGAATTATTATTAAGTAGATGAGATACTTCAGTAGCAAGTTTACATAAAGGCTTGACCTTTGACTATCATTGAAGGTTTAATCTCCAAGTCATACTCTTGAAGAGCTGTCATCCATGGTGCTCTTTTTTCACCTAAATATTTTTGCACTAACAAATTTATGACTGAAGGGTAAGGAACTATCACTTTCATTTTAGATTTCAATAAATATGGGTGAAAGTGTTTGACTCATTTAAAAATAGCAAAAGCTTGCTTATCAACTTCATGGTAATTAAGTTTAGTACCTTTAAAATTTGAACTCATAAAAGAAATTGGCACTTCATTATTTTGTTGATTTAGTTGAGTTAAACTGCTGCATATGATATGTCAGAAGCGAAATTATACAATATGAAATCTTTGCTAAAATATGGGCTCAAAAGAATAGGAGCTTCTGAAATGGCTTCTAAAATTTTCTGAAATGAATCTTTTTCAGTTTGTCTCCAATTAGCATCCTTCTTAATCATTTTCTATAAAGGACGAATGATTTCATAAAAAATGGGGATGAATCTTTTGACAAAATTTATTTTACCAAGAAATGATTGCATTGCTTTCTTGCTAGAAGGGTAAGTTATTTTTTAAATAGCTTGGGTTTGTTTGGGATCAATCATGATCCCATGTTTTGAAACCACACAACCTAATAAAATACCTTATGAATCAGTAAATATTGTTTTCTTATGATTTAAGGACACTCCGAATTTTCTACATCGTTCAAATACCTTTCTAAGATGATTAATATGATCATGTCGACATTTAGAATATACAGTAACGTCATCTAAATAGACAACTATTGAATGATTAATTAAGCCTCTAAAAGCAATATCCATTTCCCTTTGAAAAGTTGCCCCAGCATTGATTAACCCAAAGGGCATCTTTCTGTAAGCATATGTTCCCCATGGAGTTCTAAAAGTTGTTTTCAATTGATCATCTATGGAAACCAATATTTAGTTGTATACTAAGAAACCATCAAGAAGTGACAGTATCTCAGACCCAGAAACTTTTTGAAGAATTTGTTCTATGGGAGGAATTGGGTAATTATCCTTTTCGAAAGACTTATTAAGATTTCTAAAATCAACACATAATCTAATATCACCATTTTTCTTCCTAACTGG
The DNA here is from genome assembly GCA_001517045.1 of Pseudotsuga menziesii. Classification (NCBI taxonomy): domain Eukaryota; kingdom Viridiplantae; phylum Streptophyta; class Pinopsida; order Pinales; family Pinaceae; genus Pseudotsuga; species Pseudotsuga menziesii. The sequence goes on along the minus strand of LPNX010599705.1, from coordinate 273,662 downwards.
AACTAGGTTGGCTACCCACTGAGTATGCCGAATAGGAAAAATAATCCTGGCAACTAATAGTTTATTTACTTCCTTCTTAATTGTTGGTTCTAATGACGGATGATATTTCCTTAGTTTTTGTTGAAAAGGTTTTGACTCTTGTTTAATTGGAATTATGTGTTGCATGACTTGTGGATTGAAGGTTTTCAAATCGTCATATGTCCATACAAATACATCCTTAAATTATTTAAACAATTTTATGAATGTTGTTTTTTCTGCGAGAGTGCAATCTATTCCTAGATTTATAGTTTGAAGATTTAGTTCCGTTCCTAAATTTATGATTTCATTTTTCATTTGAGAGCTATTGGTTTTACAGTTAGGAACAAATATAAATTTATCTTGAAGATCAAAGAACTTTTTTAATCTCAAAACTGAATTAGGAATTGGTTTTACCTTCTCAAAAGCTTTTTCAACTGAACAAAAATCATTTATTACCGAAAAATCCCGCAAATTTTCATCATGTGTAACTTCATCAATGGCTTAATATTTAAAGGTATCATCATTTGTTAGAAAATTCAGCACCTGCACATTATTATCAAACACACGCCAGTTAAAGATATTATCTGGTATAGAAGGCCTAAAAATCAATTCAACTGAAAAGAAATTTGGTGTAAATTTTTCTGATGGGATTAATTTTGATGCTACATTTGCTAATAAATCTGCCTCTTGGTTTTGAACTCTTGGAACTGAAATTATGTTAAATGCATCAAAATGTGAAATGGTATTCCATACCTCTCATTGATAATTCTACAAATGTTTAGAAAGGCAGTGAATAGAATTACAGACCTATTTGACGATGATTTCAGAATCACCATATGCAATTAACACTTTGATATCCAAATCAATCAATTTTTTCAAACCTTGTATTAAAGCTTCATATTCCACAATATTGTTTGTACAATTAAATTCCAGCCTACAAGCTATACATGTTTTATTTTCTTGAGGGTCTATTAGCAGGTAACCAGTTCCTGCTCCTTCTTTAGACTTTGCCCCATCGAAATATAAAGTCCAGGTAGAACTATTAACAACTACTTTACTTTCTATAATATTTTCAATATTATGATTATCTATATCATTTATAATTTCCTTGAATCAAGAGTCATGAGAAATAGTTGTCACATTAAGAATTTTTTATTACTGTTTATTTTCAGAAAAAACTGAATTTTCAAATTTAAAATTACCAAATCCTAGTTCGTGCATGTAATTCCCCATAATGGAATCTGAAAATAAAACCGGTTCACTAGGATCACGTAATTCTGTCACAGTATGTTTCATATATATTTCCCTGTTTATCTTAATTTGATTTGACTTTCCATTCTTAGGTAACCATAAAGTTGACCAGTCTGTAGCAAAGAATCCATTCAATTGTTGAGACCAATCTCTACTCAAAAACAACGCATACGCATCAGGAATATCTGCAACCACAATGTTTATGATTTGAAAAACCGAAGGGTTACAAGAAATCCTAACTAAAACATCTTTCATCTCTACAACCCTCACATTTGTCCTATCCAATTTAGTTATTTGTGAATTTGATGGAACATATTTTCCATTCAGCCTTTTGCATACAGATAAAGGCATTACATTGGAAGATGCTCCAGAATCAACCATGCAATTATGAACATTCCTATTAAAAATCTCAAAGGTAAGTAGGAATGGAGGAGTTGTTGATTTTGAATTCTTCCCTATTAGTGAGGCTTTATCAACTACTGACTTTCCTTTATCAGTTGATGTTAAATCATTATTAGAATTGTTAGCAGCAACACTTTGTTTAGAATTAGGAATTATTGAACTCATGGAAGGATTTATAATATGACTATTAGGAATTGGGTAAATTTGAAGAAGATCATACATACTAATGTTTGCACATGTCTTCTTTAAATCTTCAATTATGTCATATTGTAAATCCAACTTTGGAGCATTTTGAATAGGCTGTACAGTTCTTGTAGATTGAGTCTGTTTGCTAGATTGAGTATGTTTATTAGGTTGTGAATTATTGTTATCATTAGTTGGGGTATAACTTGATGAAGCTCCAGGAGTGTTTGCGAATGTTCTACTACGATTATTATAGGCATGTTGTCCAGAAGGAGGACTTTTACCTTCATAATCTTTTACAAGACTGTCCCAGAAATGACCATTAATTTATTGAGGTTCTTCCAATTCTTCATCATTTTTTGATTCCTCTTCTTCTTCATTTTCAGCCATTTCTTGATTTGAGGGAGTTTCAAATAAGGATAAGATAGCTCAAATAGTATTAAAAAAAATTTCATTTACTGCCATATCAGGCAGTGTACTTGTTTTTATTGTTAGTATTAGGATTCTGTCTAAACTGATTTCTGAAATATCCTCTAGAGGAGGAAGCTTCAGAATTAGTTTTTTTTAATCCAACAACTTCATTGGTTAATGCCCAAATAAAATTCTACAGTTGTTCTACATCAAATGCCTTATCTTTTTTGGAATTAGGTTTTTCAATCTTCTTACGAGGGAAAGTATCAGATTTCCCACTTCAATTTGGTTCATAGGGCATAGAATCCTTCTCAACTTTAATGGATTCCTCAAAAGTTTCTACCAAATTTTTTTTACTAGCTTTCTTAACAAACATCCTGGGATATTTTGGTAAAGCTGAAGTATAGTTTTCTATATTTATATCCCTGGGTGGTTGAGAAGCAACCGGAATTTTATTTTACAATGTAAGAAACCTCTGATTAAAATCTTTAATTCTTTCTTTAGGTTCCATTTTAATCCGAGATAACTCAAGGGCTAAAAGAGCAGGTGTTTTATTCTCCCCAAATTTATCTAAGAAAGATTTATTAAATTCAGCCTAGTTTTTAATTGATCCTTGAACTAACGAAAAGTACCAAGTAGATGCTTTTCCCTCAAAAGTTAAAGGGAACAACCGACAAACCACATGATCTTCATGCTGGACATTCATATTTTGAACAGCTAACATGAATTTATCTTCATGCACCTTTGCAGGTTCTTTGTTATCTGGGTTAAACGTCAGAAGAAGTTTATCTGAATGTTTGGGAAGAGGATTTTGTATACCAGGTACAGCTACAGTAGTTGTTCTCAACCAAGGAAGTTGTGTATTAGGTGTAAGATTAGGTGGAGGATTACCTCCTCCTCCTACAGGTATGTTTCCAGCCATAGGACTTCCTTCAAAATCTGAAGAACTCCCTCAATTAGATGACCTTGGACTATCAGGTAGTGATTCTGGAGGAGAGGTTGGTTGATCAAAACCTCCTACTGAAGTTAATCTTCTAGCAGTATTTGTTCAATTAGTTTCTCTCCGATGACTTCTAACTTGATAACTTGGAGTGCTATCAACTTCTACCAAATCTTGAGCAACTATATTCAATTGTGGATTACATCTTTGTTGTCTAGGTAGACCATAATATATTGGGATTACACCAAGTTGATTAGCATATGCTCTTGTAAGAATATGACATGATTCCTCTAAAGTTTGAGTACTCTATTCAGGAGTAAACAGGGATGTGATATGATCACACTCAAGGATGCTCCTAACAGTTTCTTCGAATGGTGATCTGTTGACTTCAGATTGTAATGGAGGCTATTGACTGGTTGAAGTTTTATCATTAGTTCTACCTGCCATTAATCATTAACAGACCCTCCTTCTAGCGCTATTTGTTGGCCTGATTTACTGACCTAGGCCAACTAAGGAGATTAAGCCCACACAAGTCACTTATAGTAGCTTCCGGTATGTTTGAGATGGAAAAATATCGTAGGTTATGGTCCTACTACCCACTCAATTTTTCTCTTAAAGAGAAGCTAAAATTCAGTAAAAATTTATCCTAATCTGATTATTATTTAAATAAACCCTAGAATTAGTTTTCTATAATCTAAGTTAGCCTAAAATGCTTTCTTAATGAAAGTCTTCAATTTTTGAGGATTTTGCTTCAAATATTCTAATTCAAAGAGTACTATAAATATTACATAATTAATCTAATCCTATTTAACAATTGTTAAATATAAATTAAAGTTTTAAAATATAGACTATATTAAGACTAAAATTAACTAATTATTCTATCTCAACTGATAGCAACTTAAATACTAGATTAATTATTAATTAATATTTCAAGTAAATAGAAAGATAAATAATTATGATTTAAATGAAAATATTTAAATCATTAACATTAAATCACTCTGCTATATATTCACAATAACAGAAAAATTAAAATAGACAACTACTTTAAAATTCTTTGTAATGTTTTATTAATTAACAATCAATAATCAATAATAAATATTTGAATAAAAGATGATATTTATAATGAAAACATTGTAAAATACAAATGAAATCAAAATAAACATAAATATGTATATTACTAAGATTCAAATTTTCAGTAAAAATATTGATCGATTCAATATAGTAACATACTCATTCAAACAGTAATATTGTGTTAAGAGAGTATTATATAAGATAATGAATACAATCATAACAAAGTATAACTGTACCAAATTATAACTAGAAGATGATATATTGAAATATATATAAAAAAAAGTGTTCAAAAATAGTACCGAACAGTGAGACCAGTCTAAGAACTTAAGTCACACTCCTTCTTCGAAGGTAAAACTCCAGTAAAGAGATCAAACTAGAACTGAAATGATATTTCAATTATGTTTTTGTTCAAATACTCCATCCCATGTTACATCAAAATTACTAGATTATATAACCAAACTAGTCCCTCATTTCAGTTTCTAATAAGTTCTATAATAAAGACAACAGGAAACCTATTCCTATTTAGTTGCATCGAATCTCTTCAAAAATACACCCGTCATAAACATTTATACTATGGGATAAAACTGTCAATTAAGTGACTAGCCTGTATTATCTCCTGCTTCAAATGAACTGACTTATAACGTGGCCATTTTTAACATCCAATCCTTCCAGAAGCACCAACATATGCCAATTGTGAACAAAAACAACCTATATTCTTTATAGCATAACGATACCATGTACACCTGTAACACACGAAATAAAATTCTTAATAAAATCATGTTAACAGAAAATAAAATAAAGCAAAACAAATTATATGCATGCCTACAAAATCTATGATTTTGCAGGTGTGCTCATTAAAACATTTATTACCTATCAAAAAGGGAAATAAACCACATAACCAAAAGAGAAACGACATCAAGTTTTGTTTTGCAAACTAATTACTCTTCTTGCTTCAGAAAGTTTAGCTTTGAGCCTAATAATTATCAGCTTCTGTCGATCTACTTGCTCAAGCAAGTGCTGGTTAGTGTTTATCATTGATTTCTTGGATTCCTTGTATCAATTCTTCTTCAAGTTCATGTCCTTCCATCTATTAACCCAATTTAGTAATTCTATCCTGAATGTTTTATTTTTTTCATCTTTTAAGGCTGCATTTGCTTGACGTTCTTTTAATTCATTTTTTAATTCTGCGATTTTGGTTTCATATACTCTGTCAAGTAACTGTTTAAGGGTTTCATCATCCTGATCATGAAATGAATCATCATACTGTGAAGAATCAAGATTATTCACATCCTGATCTGGTGACGGGATGCTTATAAATGATGGCTCGAGGCCAAAGCCACAAGCATCCATACATGATGGTGGTATTTCAAACTTACTTGGATCAATAATATTTTTGGCCAACTATTTTTCATGATTCTCCACTATGGGAATAGGTTAATTCATATGCGTTGTCTCAGGAATCAAAGATGAAACATCATCCTCAATTTGAACAATAATTGGCTGAGCATTTTACTGAATGGTTAGAAGAACAGAGGCTGTAGTCATCATAGTCATGCTCCGAGTGAATCTTTGTGTATGAACAAACACAGAACCTTTTGGCTTAGAACTTCTTCTATCACAATAGACTTGTGCTAACTGTTCAAGTTTTCGCATAGATTCATCACAAGGTTTTTTAGAAGTACACAAATCAGAGTGGGATTCACGAGTAACAAAATCAAAATTCTCATTATTTGTCAATTCACTAGCCACCTCTACATATGTGCTGAAACATTTCACAAATAAATATTGATCCATATTTGTTTCAGCATAAAAGGGATCAACCTTATTGGTACCATCATTACTAATACGAGTATCTACAGGTGAACTTGCTTCCTGTAATTTACTATCCCCTGACTCAGCCTTATGAATATCATCCATCTCAGATTTTAATGGAGCTTTATGCTTCCTATGATTTTTAGGAGGAGGATTTGGCAAATACTGTGTTGACCCTAGCTTATTTTCAACCAAGAATTCATCCCAGGATCTACAGCTAAGAGATAACTGATACTGGATTAGAATTTTAATCAGACCATGGTGGAACAAGCTCCTATTAGGGTTGCCTATAGTACTTTCCACTAAATGTGCCATTTTCTTCAAGATTTGAAGTAATTAAAAAGGAATATTGAGCTTACAACCCTTCAACACTAATAGTAATCGTAGATGGTAATAATGAAGATGAGAGAGACAGCCGTCACAAGAGACATACCTGACTAGGATTTCATAAGACGTTAGCCATTCTGGTTTTAAGAATTTAACTTTGCATTGGCAGGTAAGGGTAACAGTAATGACCTACACCTTTTCTTATCGGCCTTTCCTCCTTTAAACCAATGTTCTCTGATCTGAGGAAGCTTTGTTGCTTCTATAATCTTATCCTCATCAATTATGAATTTAAAACCCCCAATTTGAGTTACATTCACCCTCAAGCTCATAGCGAATTGTTTGGTAACTTCTGCATTATGACCACTGAAACATCTGAAAAATGAACCCCATCCTATATTTTCAAACAATACAGCAAATTTCTTATCAGGCTCCACCATCTTAGGCCCTGAAATATCGAATCAGCTGAGAGGAGCCATTGTCTCCTCAGTACAACTCTGGTTTTGGTTTGAAACGAATGTGGTTGTGAAAATCGAAGGAATAGGTATCCAAGTGAAAGGAATTATGTGAAATGTCAAATATCCAATTGATTCATACGTGACAGGAACGAGAACCCCAAATTTGGCCTTGGTAACTAAAACTCGAAATAATGAAAACAAATGCCAGTGTTTTGGTGCTATGAGTAATGAATAAACTAATCATAACTAACCAAATCCTTCAGAAAACGTTATGTTAATACTTCGAATTCTAACTGAACTTCCATATCTGAAGTAATTCAATTCAGGGATCGATAACTGAAGCATTGATAATACACAGTCTAGAATGATATCTTTGTACAGGCGCCATAAGTGGAAATAGCTATCAGTCATTTATGAAATTGAATTCTAACAACGCGATTTCATCATTAAACCAACAAATGTCAGTTAAATTGATAGGTGTCAAAATAATAAAACCAAAATCAACTATCAATGTGATCTCAATCTTTTACATAGTGATTCAAAAATATTATTATTATTGAAACCCCTATAAGCATACATTATCAACTCAATCATTTATGCCCTGATCCATAAACTCGACTGTCAATTGATAATAAATAAGGCTTACATGTGGAGGGAAATTGTACTCATGAATCAGATAATGTGAAGTCATCATTGTAATTCATAATGTCTCCTAGGGTTTTGTAATTAAAACTCGGTACTAAGATCAAATATAGATACTGATCAAAGCATTTAAAACCATAGATATAGAGATGTGATTGATTCATGAAATTCTAATACCCATGACTTAAATGCAAAATATGATCGAATAAAAAGCTTATAAGAACTTAACACTAAATCAAAATTCAATTATTATGAATATATTACAATGAAGATTTTGAAATGACATATATATAATACTAAGATCAAATATAGATAATGATCAAACCATTTAAAACCATAGATATATAGATGTGATTGATTCATGAAATTCTAATACCCATGACTTAAATGCAAAATATGATCGAATAAAAAGCTTATAAAAACTTAACACTAAATAAAAATTCAATTATTATGACTATATTACAATGAAGATTTTGAAATGATATATATATAAATAAACTCTAACTATTTCGTGAGATATATATACACTATAATAATGACAAGATATTAAAAGATCAAGTTATGTGTAAAATATAAACTTAGGGTTAATATAAAATATTCCAATTAATAAATCAACCCTAATTATAAAAATTACAAAAACTTATAATAATAAATATCTTATTTAAACCAAATCTATAGGATGTTCAAAATGTATTCTCATTTTAATCCTAAGAATTAATTTAGCAAGCTATATCTTAAATCTCATGAATCAATATATAATCAAATGAATTAATAATAATGACAAAAATTGATTATATATAAAATTTACAAGATTTATAGCTGCTAATTTATCAAATTTATGAAAGTACTTCATAAATTTCTAACACGATTCTTATCTCTTCTGAAATTGAAAGTACCTTCAGAATCAAAGATTCTGAAGGCTCTCATAAATAATCTTTTAAAATAAATCATAGAAGAGAACTGCTCATTTTTTCAACATAATAGAAAAAATGAGAATAGAAAAAATGAGAGGGTTGTTGCTGACTACTAACAGGTGGTTACATTGGATTTTTTATTACACCAAACCTTTTTATATCATGCTTAGAGTAGGAAAAGAAGCTCCTAAAAGAGAGCATTTACTTTCTGCATTTATGTTTTGTACTTAGCTATAATAATAAAAATAATAATAAAAAGAATTCATTAGTTAATTACATTTATCTTGTTTAAATATATCAGCTTAATGGTTCATTTGGTTTTTATATAAAGCTTGTGCTACTAAGGTTTTCTTGTCATGTTGGGATGTTTTTAAAAGGTATATAAACTAAAGATTCTGGCGTTCGCATATCCTCTCCTTGCCTTAAAGACTAGATCGAGCACACGTCCCACGGTTGGAGTCGGAATGTTACCACCTAAGTTGTACTTAGTGGTTTTTTATCAAGTGAGCCTGGTGAACTGGACAAGGATAACTTGTTTGGACTTCAGAATACCTTCAGCCTTGTTTCTGGGAAACTTTGTTGTACTATATCACATGTTCATACCCCATAGGGGAATTGTAATAAATGTTCTAGCATGATTGTATCTATAAAATGCTCGGTCTTTTAGACTTTATTTGTCAATCTGATCATCCCAGGGTGTTTTTTCCCTTGGTTATTATTGGTTGTTGAATAAACGACTGATAATTTCTGAGTTTTTCACTCCATACCTCCAAAGTTGGGGTGGTCGGCTTGGCATTTAGGCCTATTGAGGTTATTAGAGTCTATGTGTCAATGTATAAACATGCTAGGCATCATGGTCGAGTCATATGAACATGTCTAAGTCCCCCTAGGTTTTTTCAATTTTTTAAATTTTTTATTTTTTCAATGTTTTTTTATTAAAATTTAATTTTTCCAAAACTTAGGCTATTTTTTAATAGTTTAATTGGAAAAATTGGTTTTGTAATAAAAGTGGGTCAAATAATCAGTTTCAGTCATGTAGGTGCTCATTTTCAAGCCAAGAGCACCATGTAAACCCATGGACCCACTTTTTTCAGGTTTTGAGTGATTTTTCATCACTCAGGTCAGAAAAACCCAAAAAATAAATTATTGATTGTTTTAATTAATAAATTGATGAATTATGGAGCAAATCCAAAATCCTAGATCAGTGGATTCTCAGCCGATTTGATTGAAATCAGTCAGATCTTGACCAGATTGACTGGATCTGACAAATCCTTGACTGAAGTAGGTGACCTGGACAGATCCAGAGTTGATCTTCAGCATCCTTTATGGGGAATTGTGCCCTCTCTCTCTCCTCCACACGTGTGGGCTCTCCTGAAAGCTCTGTCGATTGATGTGTCAGTCTGTGGGTTGATGTGTCAGCTCAATCAACCCCCCAATTGACAAGTAGGCTCAGTTCGGCTTTTGATCAGCATTGATGGACTCTCCCAATACTGCAGTGGTCTATCTCCTTGGGATTTGTGCCCCCCCAGGCTGGATCTCCTATTTTGTGTATAAATAAAGCTCAGGCTGCCTCTTCCAAGCTAGTTAGAGTTGGATTAAGGATTTGTTGCCATTGTCATACTACTATATTTTTATTGTGAATAAAGAAGATTTGGAGGCTATACCATGTAGTGCATTTGCTTGTGTGGATTCCCAGCATCATGCTGCTAATGTGGTAACTGCAATTTCTTTCCAATTTATGTGTTGCTTTTGTTTTCTGGCTTCAAGGATTCGGTTGAATCAAGTAAGGGTGTAAAATACACAAGTTAGATTACTTTCTCTTGTTTATCCATATTATGTATGCTCAAGAATTTCAGTTACATGCTTAAATAAGATTATGTTTGCATGATCTTTCATTTTTGTTGCTTTATACATCTATATCCAGATCTCACTAGGTGTTGTGCAGGCTTGTGTTATCTAGTTGCAGGCCCCCGATTGGACGAAGGTGTGGATCAATATTGACGCCATTCCTTATCCAATAATCTCAAGACTCTATCCCTCAACACTCCACAAAATGGCCTCCTTTCATCTTGTTCCATTCAAGCAACGAGCCGACCTTCTCTCCTCTTCTTCTCTTTTCTTTAAAAAAATCAATTTTGTTCTTGGTTACTGTGTTCTAAAGCTTTGTTATCAATTGGATCTATTATATCAAAGTAAAATCTACATAGATTTTCTATTTCAAATCTCATAGTCTAGATCTCAATTTTGAAAAGTATCATTAAGCATTCTAGATCTAACATAAGGGAATCATCCGTTTTGGATGGAAATTTAAAGAAAATCAGTAGGTTGCATGCTATAGATTTCCTTTTATGTTTTAAAAAGATTAAATTTAGAAATTAGTGCATATTTAATTCTCTGCACAAACATCAAGCCAAGATCCCAAGGAAATCTTGCTTTCCTTGGTTCCTTTTTCACCTGTTTAGCTAGTTTTAACTTAATCTTTTTTCAGTTAAGGTAGGATGATCCAAAGGTAATCCTAAAGTGATTCTGGGCATATGTTATTCTAACATTCTTGCTCATTTTTATCAGGTGTAACAGAAAAGAAAAGAATCTTTTGTTCGAAAGTGGCCTCGGGAGCGTTCAGATCCCCCCTGGGGTCTCCCCTTTCACTAAAATTTAAAAATTTTGCAGAGTTGTAAGATATTGGTTTCATCCCATATAAGGACCAAGAGTTTTAGGATATTCTAGCTTGCTGATATTGTAACCAATCATAATAAAATAAAATCTTTTTTAATTAGGCTCTTTCGAGCCCGCTCCCCATCCCCCAAGGGGGAATCTGCGTTTGTTTCACTTTTGTGATTTTTTTTCCTTTTTTTTCTACTCTAGTTTAGTACTGACATGCAGGATTGTATACTTTGATATAATTTTTCACTATTCCATACTTTAATTTCAAAAGTAAGCATACTACTTACCCCACGACTTTCCGATTGACCCGCAAGGGGAAAGAGATGTGTGGTAGGACTAATTAGAAAACCGACATTGTGTATATTTGATTCATTTTTCATCAATTGTTTCATTAGCCATAATAAAATTAACCCCTCCTTGATTCCCTGATTGAGATCCACTTGGATCGAAAGAGGTGCCTGGAGGGTTTTCTTTTTAACAAGAACACCTATCTTAAAATCTACTAAAAATAACAAAGAATCCAATGTGTATGCTCTATACTTGGCTATGGTTCATCCGATCAGTCAAGCTACATCAAAAGCACTTGAGTGACTAAATTAATTAGTCTTCATCTCCCAAATTGACAAACCATCAGGCGCAAATCCAACGCCTCGAACAAACTGTAAGCGGTGGTAAAATACCCAAAGGAGTGGGAACAACTGGAAAGTGACCTCAAGGCACCAATCTCTGTCACACCCTGATGGGTGCGTTATGAACAATAGTCTCCGAGACTTCATTCCATCCCACATACACCTTGCAGGTAGCCGTGAAAGTTCACTTTTTGGACATACTCCAAGTACCCCTCGGGTATATCTGGAGGCCCCTTTTTGCCTAATTTAATTCATTCACATTCCACATTAATTTAAAATCTACCAAGAGACATTTGTAAAACATTATTTCAAGCGCATGTAAGCACATTATTTTCTCTGTTGACTCCATTTAAGGAACTGGTGATTTATTTCTTTCCATTATATATATATTGAGTGTCATTACTATGCTTATATGCTTTAAATCTTGCATCTTGTTATATTTTTTTTCCACTGGTTAATTTCAAAGCTCCTAAACAACTTAATCAATATAACACCATCACACTAAGTAATTATCCTTAGTAACTTAATTTGGTCTACCCCCCTTGGCTTCGTTAGGATTTGAGCCTAAACGGAGGAGTCAAGAACAAGGTGACATCCTTGACTCGAGACTTGCCCCTAGGGACACACCAAGTGGCTTGAATATTTCTGCCACGTAACCCAGGTGTGTGAAATGCGGCAACACAACCAATCTCCATGCCTTTAATTATATTTGTTCTTCTCTTGTGCGATATTTAATGTTTAACTATAAATTCTGAAAGAAAAATGTTTTTTATGTAGAGAATTTATATTTTATGACATTATTATTAATTTTATGAATATTATTTTAACAGGCCAACATTATACTCTTGAACTCGAGATAAACTAGGTACATGTTTAGGTTTATTGCCATGAAGGAACTTCAGTGTATCAACAAAGACACCATTAAAGGAAAGTGATATCGTTTTATCTAGGCATCCACTCCATTTTCAATGTCCAAATATGATTAATTGTCGTTTCCAAGGGCTTGAAAAAATGTGTTGAGTAATTGAAAAGAGTAGTAGAACAGAGAAGTCCACCAGAACACGTCTATTTTCATTATCAATAATTTGTTATTTCTACAGTAGACAATATATTCTTGCATACACATGAAGGAAATGTGCTTTCCTAGCTTCTTATATATATATATATATATATATATATATATATATATATATTTCTGAGGGCTTTTCCAAAATACAGGGGAATGATTATCAATACTACTGTCAACTTCTATTTGAAGCTATTCTATGTGAAAGATTCTGTACCAAGGCCATCTTCGAGCATTAATTAGAGCATCATATATGTAGATTCATCATTGCCTCAACACAATTTAAGAATTTTTTTGCAAAGATGGAAATTGAAAATTGAACAGAATATGTCTTGTTGTAGTTTTTTTAAATGTATTTCATAAAATCCTTAATATATATATTTGAAAACGATGCAGGGTGAAATGAAATGAAATAAGCAAAATGATTGAGCAGGAATATACTTTTTAAAACAATCTCTTGAAATATTTTATGTTCATTATTCCAGTCCAATCCTTGGGACCATCATCATACGGGTTCATTAAAGCTCCACCTCCACCTTAATATTCAGCTATGACATCCTCTCAATATTCAGCTGTGGCATCCTCTCAAGTAAATTTTTATTTATTTTTTGTGTACAAAAAATTAGTTGTTTTTCGACTTTTCATTCTATACATTTGTTTAGAATATGTTACCATCTTCACGTTGCAAATTTTGTTTAGATAGGTTTACAATTTTTACATTGCAAAGAAAGATGAAATCTGACCATGGATTTACGATGAAATAGTTGTAACATAGTTCTGAGAGAAAAAGGATACCACTCAATGATGTGATATTTTTTTGCACTTCTGATCCACAAACACACCAAAGTTTGAATTAGGGACATTAAAAAAAAAAACAATTGGAACAGATAAATGATTAAAAATTCCCAAAATAAGATTTCTGTGTTTTTGGAAGGTGAATGACAAATGCATTTGCAAAGCCAATAGGCATTGCAACCATCGAAAGCATAATCACCAGGTTTCATTAACAGTCTAGTTTTAGTCAGTAAGATCCATTGGAAGGTTGACTTGAGATTCGTTTTATGAATAATGGATCATTTTTAGATGATTGTTATTGCCTTCAATCCTGAAAAGGGGAGGCATATTTTCTGGAGAGCAATGGAAGGGATGCAAAAGATTAAAGTAAATGTTGATTTTGGAGCGTAGATGAATTATTATCATTAAACAAAATATATTCATCTAGATATGCCACTGTGATATTAGTTTCTAATTATACTCTATCACATGGATAAGGGCAATTACACGACCAAATTTTCCTCTTTTTAAACACGTTTCAACCTCCTTTCCTGCCGTAGGGCTCACAATTCAGTTTCTTAGTTTCTCTTCACGTTATATATCTATGTTATAATTGTGTTGTTGTATATTTATCCATTGATATTTTTTCTTATTATTATTCATCTTCTTGCTTGCTACCTGCAAACAAAAATGTTTTGGCAAATATGTTATGGACGATTATGATGCATGCTTTATCATCTTCAAGATTATGATGCATACTCGAGGAATTCCATAACCTACAGCACAAAACAAGGTTTAGACCATTTTTTCTTCATAAGCTAAGGTTGGTCGCCTTGAGATAACCAGTTCAATCTGATCTTTCTCTGTTCAACCAGCATGTTTGTTCACTGTAATATATTTTATTGTTCAATTGAAATTAAACATCTGTATTTGAATTTTATTCCACAATTGAAATCTTAGCCCAAATTTATTTCCATTGCTTCTTTTGATTTTTCTAAACCCATGACCAGGTCCTCAAAACAACTATACACGAGTCCTCCATGTCAATTTTCTACGTCCTCAAAACCCCTATTTTTTGTGACTTGTCTTAGATGCAAAATAGGCTACAACCAGCTTTGAACAGGCATTCACTTAGTGTATTCACTAGGCTGACGACATCTTTTCTGGTTAGTTCTTGTCCGATAAGGGATGTTAAGGTAAGGTGATGTTAGTTATGCCAATTGTGAGTCAAATAGGGAGATTTGAAATGACGATTATGAATTGCTTTCTTCACCTTCCCATGATCCCTCCGGGGCCAAACAATGAACAAGAGAAATACCTATACCATTTATGAACATGGGGTAACAACCAACTATTAGTTTTGGCATCGATATCCATATGAAACGCCTTCTTGTCAGGGATTTCAAACCCAATAGATGGATGGTATTGTTAGTTTTTCAACATTAAGCTAGCATTATTAGGATCTTTAACTGAGATAATAACAAGCACAGCAATCAAACACAAGAAACAATGAACACAGTGTTTTTCCTCGAGGAAACCATAAAGGAGAAAACCCTGCAACTTCCTCAGAGATAGAATCAACACCAAAATAGAAAAGCCCAAAACAGTAAGTGATATGCCAACAGCAGTAATCTTCTTCTTGTCTAGCCCCAGTGTCTTCTCCTTCCTCAACTATGCACTACACTTGAGTGTGTGTGAGTTGTGTGATAAATAGAGACTCATGTTCTCTATTTATACTAATCCTGGCATGACTAAAACCCTACTAGGGCCGACCTCTACTAGGAGAGTCTAATAACCCTAGTGCCCTAAAACTACGGGGACTTTAACCCTTAGACAATCGGAGGGTTACCCACTATGACTTGACATGACTTGTTTACATAATAGATCCTCCCGATCGGAACATCGGGGCATGACAACCTGACTTAATTAGATAATAGATACATCCTGAAATAAACATCGGGTTACAAGACATAAGATACATAGATGAATACATTCCAAAGTTACAAATACATCAACACTCCCTCTTAACTAGGAAGGTATTCTTTCGACACAATTTTCAGCACTGGTCTTCTTCTCTACATCTACTGGATCATCTCATTATCTTCAAGTCTTCTTATTCTTCAAGTCTTCTTCATATTTGAGTCTTAAATTCATCTTCTTCTTCAAGTCTTCAAGTCTTCGAGTCTTTAAGTCATCTTCTTCTTCTTTATCACAGGATCTGCATCATCATGACTACTAGCTCATCACTGCTGGATCATCACTCGATCTAGATCATCATCAAGTCTGGATCATCTCATCTGGATCACTTGATTTGGATCGTCATCAAGTATGGATCATCTCATCTGGATCACTTCATCTGGATCATCATCATATGCTATCTCATAATGGTGCCATCTCGATTCTTCTCATCACAGGAAGTTCTACAGAGTCAATCTTGTAGGCCTACCCTTCATGTAGGTCTTCATCAGTGCTTATATCTGACACTTAAGTCATAATGGCCTGCCCAGCTCTTACATATGACCTCACCTTGTCAGAAATGCACACCCAACACTCACATCTAACCTCATCTTGTCAAAAAGGCCCAGCACTCACATCTGACCTCATCTTGTCAGAAAGGCTCAGCACTTATATCTGACCATGTGCAAGCACACTGCATCAGAAGGGCTCTGCACTTACATCTGACCTCATCCTGTCAGAAAGGAATAGCACTTACAATCGACCATGCTCGAAAGCACCGCATTGAAAGTGCTCAGCACTTACAATTCAACCATGCACGAAGCACCGCATCGGAAAGGGCTTAGCACTTACAATCTGACCATGCATGAAGCACCGCATCAAAAAGGGCTCAGCACTTACAATTTGATCATGCGCAAAGCACCGCATCAGAAAGGGCTCTACACTTACAATCTGATCATGCACTCACATATGGTCATGGAGGAACTAATCCTACCATCGCATCAGAATGGCCCCCAGTCCCAGAATGAGCTACCTGGTAACTGACCAGGTTCCCTCATTCCTAGAATGGCAGTTGCCCTTACATCTGACCTACTCGTCAGAATGGCCAACACTCACATCTGACATGGAAGGAACCTAATCCTTTAGCCATGACAAAATGGTTCAGCCCTTACATCTAATCAAGTGGGAACACATACCTCTATCACATCAGAATGGATTCTCAGTCCTAGACTGAGTTTTCTTGGTAAGTGACCAGGTGCCTCCATTCCTAGAATGGCAGTTGCCCTTACATCTGTCCTGCTCAACAGATTGGCCAGCACTCATATCTGACATCGAAGGAACCAATCCTCTCACCATGACAGAATGGCTCAACCTTTACATCTGACCATGGAAGGAACCAATCCTATCACTATGTCAAAATGGCTATGGATCTCATCACTTTCTCTTGGAGGAAACCTCGATCTCGAGAACACCAAGCTTCTCCCTGAAGTACTCAAACTTCAGCCTAGCCAATGGCTTCGTCAATAGATCAGCTATCTGTTCCTCCGTCACAACATACTAGAGCTTCAGTTCTCCCCTCTTCACCATATCCCTGATATAGTGATACTTGATCTCGATATGCTTTGACTTGTCATGGAACACTCGATTCTCTAACAACTTCACGCAACTCTAGTTGTCACAATGTATACAATTAGCATCCAATTGGAGATCAAATATATTATACAGTATCTTTCATAGCCATACTACCTCACAACTAGCTAAACAAGCTGCAACATACTCTGCTTCAGCTATAGTCAGTGCCACACAGGATTGCTTCCTTCTAAACCAAGAGATCACACCTGATCCCATACTGAAGCAACATCCTGAAGTGCTCTTCCTATCGATGGCACTGCCTGCCTAATCTGAATCGACATAACCCTCCAGGTTAATCTTCTAATTTGATTCATACTTGAGCCCATAATCAGCTGTACCCCTCAGGTACCTCAGAATATGCTTTGCAGCAATCAAGTGAACATTTCTCGGATCTGTCAAGGACTGGCTCAAGGTGTTCACAACAAAGAAAATGTTTGGTCTTGTGTTCATCGGGTACATCAATGACCCAATCATCTGACGATACATCGTAGCATCAACTGACTTTGATGAAGCATCACTCAATAGCTTTAGGTTCGATGCCATAGGTGTGGCCATGGCTTTGCAGTCCATCATCCCAAACCTCTTCAGAATCTCTACTACATACTTCCCTTGCCCAAGGAAGATTCCATCTGAACTCTGCTACACCTCCATACCTAGAAAATAATGCATCATACCCAAGTCCTTCATCTTGAACTCGGTAGCAAGCTTTATCTTTGTATCAGCAATCAACCCATCCATACCTATCACAAATAGGTCATATACATATAGTAGAAGCATCATTGGGTTGCCATCTTCAACCTTGTAGTAAAGGTTGGAATCTGCTTTACTCTTGGTAAATCCCAAGTTGGATAAAAAGTTGTCAATTCTACCGTACCAAGTCCTAGGTGCCTGTTTCAAACCGTACAGGGCTTTCTTCAATCTGCACACATGAGACTCCCTGTCATGTGTCTCAAAACCGAGTGGCTGCTCCAAATACACTTCCTCTTCTACTACACCACTCAAGAAGGCGGTCTTGACATCCATCTGGTGTATCTTCCATTTCATCACTGCAGCCAAAACAAGTACCGATCTGATGGAAGCATATATGGCTACAGGTGCAAAGGTTTCTTCATAATCAATTCCTTCTTTCTGAGAGAAACCCCGAGATACAAATATTGCCTTATATTTTTCAATGCTACCGTCTGCAACATGCTTGATCTTGTAGATCCATTTGGAAGTCACAAGTGACTTCTCTTTTGGTCTTGGAACAACATCCCAAACATCATTCTTCATGATCGACTGATACTCTTCGATCATAGCATCCTTCCATTCTTTCCGTTCTGTCGCTTCTTCAAAACTGGAAGGTTCTTTATTAATGAAATCACATAGTAAAGCTACATACTCGGAGCAGGATCTGGTCCTCTTTCTTTCTCTGAGATTCTCTTCTAGAGCCCCATATCTTTCCGCACCTTAGATAAGTTCTCGTACCCAAGCATGTTTACTCTTATGAGGATTCTTCGACAATGGTGGATCTACAGGTCTTTGTGGTTCTTCAAATTTTTGATCTTCTTCTTGAATTTCTTCATTCATGGTTGTGTCATGAATTTTGGGTGCTTCTGCTTCTTCAGGTTCTTCAGCAGGTCTCTTTCTGGATTTGTTGTAAGCTGTGTCTTCATCAAATGTCACATCCCTGCTGATGTCAATATTCTTTAATCTTGGGAAATAGATTTTGGAAGCCTTCGAGATTTCAGAGTATCCCACAAATATACCCTTCTTTCCTGAAGGATCTAATTTTGTTCTCTTCTATTTTGGAATGTGTATGTATACAGGACAGCCGAATATTCTGAGATGGCTGACTTCTGGTTTCTTGCCGGAGAAGACTTCTTCAGGAGTCTTGTTCTCAAGTACTCTATGTGGAGTATGGTTCTGTACATACACCATTGTTCTAGCAGCTTCTGCTCAAATATGCATAGGAAGATCTTGATCATGAAGCATTTTTTTTGCAGCTTCCATGATAGTTCTATTCTTCCGTTCTACAATCCCATTCTGTTGAGGATTATAAGGAGTGGACAACTCCCTCTTAATCCCTAATTCTTTACATAGCTCTTTGAATTCATTTGAAGTGAATTCTCCATCATTATCTAATCATAAAGTCTTGATCTTCTTTTCAGTATGGTTCTCGATCAAGGATTTGAATTCCTTGAATTTGTTGAATACTTCATATTTGTTCTTCATTAAGTAAACCCATGTCTTCCTAGAAAAATCATCAATAAAAGAATCATAATATGCATACCCGCTTAGTGAGCTTGATGACATAGGACCGCATACATCGGAGTGGATGATTTCCAAGATTCATTTTGCTTTGCTTTCGCTACTTGGAAATGTCTTCTTTGTGTTCTTTCCTTTTGCACATCCTTTGCAGACCCCATCATGTTTTGCTTACATTTCTGGAAGACCTTCAACAGCTTTGCTTGCAAGAGGTAGTGCTCTGTAATGCACATGTGCAAGCATTCTATGCCAAAGTTCACTTGGCTCTACTATGTCATGGACCAAGGCTTGTTCTGGATGGCCCTTCAATTTGTACAAACCTCCTTCTTGTTCACCAATCACTATTGCATCATCAATAGTATTTCCTTTTGGCCACATGATGACTTGACCATCTATGAATGCAACCCTCATTCCTTTTGCATCTAATGCTGATTTGGAGAGAAGGTTATTCTTGAGTCCTGGCACAAACAATACTTCCTTCATTGTTAGAGACTTACCAGAGTCTACTTTATAGGAATATTCCCCACTACCTTTTATTGGATATTGGTAGTCATCTCCTAGCTTCACCTTGTGAGGTGATTCATGTTCTGAGAGCTTCACAAAGGATTCCTTGAATCCAGTCATATGTTTAGTAGCCCCATTGTCTATAAGCCAATCATCACTTCCATGAGTAATGTTACCTGTGAGAACGGAGATCAAAACATATTCATCCTCGCTTGAAGAATCTTCACTTTCATATCTGGATCTCTTCTTGGATGGTTCATCATCCTCTGCAGCATGAGCATGATGTCTTTTATTGCTTCCCTTCTTCTTGTGAGAGGTACTTTTGTTCTTAGGACAATCTCTAGCAAAGTGTCATTTTTCATCACATGTATAGCAAATGTATGTAGACCTATCTCTAGGCTTTCTAGAGTTATTCATGTGATGAGAGTACTTACTTCTGTGGTGGTTGGATCTGGATTTCTTGGATTATACTGTGAGAGCTTGATCTTCACTTCCCATCTTCTCTTCTCAAGCTTCTTCTTGAGAACATTCTTCCCATAGTTTGTTGAACTTGACTAACTTCTTTCTAGCACAGATCCCTTGAATGAAAGAATCCCATGTCCTAGGGAGACCATTCAAGGTGGTCATCACAATTTCTGCATTCTCCACTTCTTCATCTACTGCTTCCAATTGTTCCTTGATCTGAGAAACCCTTGTGAAGTAAGACTGGATAATCTCTGCATTCTAGATCTTCACATTCTTCAGTTGATTCCTCAAATTCATCTTCCGGTTTATGTTCTTCCCTTCAAACAATTTGGTTAGGGCATCAAACATAGCTTTAGGTGTCTTGAGAGAGGACACCTATGGGATAAGGTGATCCTTGATAGAATTAGCAATGATCCTCTTTTCCATAACCATATTATTCTTATGTAAGGCCTTTGCCTCATCTCCCTCTGGAACTGGAACCTCCTCATGGATGTAGGAGTCTAACTCATTCTCTTCCAGGACCAGGGAGATACTATACTTCCAGGCTCGGAAGTTATCAGCTCCTTCAAGCTTTTCATCAAGCTTGGTATGATGAGACATCTTAACTGAGAACCTTAAATGGAAATACAAAAGATTTTAGATCTTACCAAGTTCAAGATGTCAGATATGAAACTTGAGCTAAAATCCTATAGTACTAGATTAGGAGCAAATTAGGGTTTTGCTTTTCTGGAGTTCTGTCCACCCAAATGCCCTAAAATTTGTCCCTAAGTTTGATTTTGGGGAGGAGATCAATCCAGGCCTGGGCTCACTGAAAAACTCATCTTTTGTGAAAAGCCCTAATTTCCGACAGTAGTGACAGGTCCAAAACTGAAAAACATCAGAATTGGATTCTGCTTCGACAGAAAGATGCGCCCTAGGGAGGAGAGTTATTCCACCTTAATTTTGCTGAAAATCTGTGGAGGAAGATCCAAAAACTAGGAAGCCCTAGTTCCCGCAGTTGCACAGTGTCTTCTTCTTAGATTATCTTTGATACCATGTTATTTTTTCAACATTAAGCTAGCGTTATTAGAATCTTTAACTGAGAGAATAACAAGCACAGCAATCAAACACAAGAGACAAAGAACACAGTGTTTTTCCTCGAGGAAACCATAAAGGAGAAAACCTCACAACTTCCTCAGAGATAGAATCAACACCAAAATAGAAAAGCCCAAAACAATAAGTGATATCCCGACAGTAGTAATATTCTTCTTGTCTAGCCCCAGTGTCTTCTCCTTCCTCAACTATGCACTACACTTGAGTGTGTGTGAGTTGTGTGATAAATAGAGACTCATGTTCTCTATTTATACTAATCTCGGCATGACTAAAACCCTACTAGGGCCGACCTCTACTAGGAGAGTATAATAACCCTAGTGCCCCGGAACTGCGGGGACTTTAACCCTTAGACAATCGAAGGGTTACCCATTATGACTTGACATGACTTGTTTACATAATAGATCATCCCGATCGGAACATTAGGGCATGACAACATGGCTTAATTACATAATAGATACATCCCGGAATAAACATCAGGTTACAGGACATAAGATACATAGATGTATACATTCCGAAGTTACAAATACATCAATAGGTATTGACTTATACCATGTTAATCTATTGTGTGTTTCCTACAGTAACAGGGAAGGAGACAAGCAGGGAAAGGACTAGTATCGCAAGAATGAATTGAAACATTGGAAAAATAGATTGAAAATATTAATGCTTCTACTGGGTTTACTGTTGTTGTTGTTGGATCATGTTCGCTAGCTTATTGAATAGGCACCAACTCCTTCTGACTCATTGGGTGGGGCCTTCTCAAATCAATGCAGGGTACCCATATTTATAATAAACGTGGTTGAAGCGCACTTCTGACCTCCAACAATTAAACCCTTTTTCCAATATAGGGAAGCTCAAGACTGTGTACAATCGAGCGATCAATCGCTCATTTACCCCCATAAAGAAATAAAAGCATAATGAAATATATAGTGATATATCTCTTTGTATCTCAATTTATTTCATCATGTTTTCGAAGGAGTTATGTGTTCAGGATTTGGATCTTCCCACATTCCTCCCTAATCCTTACTCAACATTGTAAGCACATTTATTAATAAAAAATTACAAGTTATTTAAAGCACACAATCTAGAAAGCATATGAGCTCATCAATCCGTGTGGTGTTTTTTTATTTATAATTTTCAGGGTTTATATTATTAACTTTATGTGACATAATGGTCATCAATAAGCACGATAGTTTTGAAATGCATGTCTAAGTCATTTATGGTTTTTAAATATGCATGTAAATTCCATACTTTTCAAAATATTTCAATGAAGTTCATTATGTTTTCAATACACTTCTAAGGATAAAGGTGTTGGTGCACTTTTACATGGATGCAAAGTATGAAGTTAATTATATTTGGGATATTAAAATATTTCTATTTTAAATAATGAACATCTAAAAACATGTGTTTAGTTTATTATATTTTCAATACACTTCTAAGGATAAAGGTGTTGGTGTACTCTTACGTAGATGCAAAGTATGAAGTTAATTATATTTGGGATCTTAAAATATTTCTATTTAAAATGAACATCTAAAAACACATGTTTTGTACCTTTATGAAGATGCCAAATACGAAGTTCTTTATATTTGGAACACAATTGTTTAAAATAAATATATTTAGTATCCCATCAAAATGATAAGTTTGGTTTGATGTACAAGCATTTTCTCTTAATCAAAAGAGTAGATTATATATTTATATTTTTATATGTTTTGGATTAAATGATGATCAATTTTCAAGAGTTTATTAGGTGCAACTATGGTATATTAAGTTCAAGTTTATTTTAGTAACTTATACACATAGGTGAAGTATTATCTTTTTTTGCATTTTTTATTTGAGAAAATAGATATTAAGAATATCAAATAAAGACATTAGTATCATGATTATCATAGATGCTAATTTAAATACTCCTTCAACACTAGATAGGTTGTCAATATATTAGTTACAATGCATGTGAACTACTACCATTCAATCACTTTGGAAAGTGCATTGTCATTGGAAAAGTAATGAATTTCATTATTCATCATCATGGGAACGAATAACATAAAAATAAAAAATACCATCCAAGCAACACATTACAACCATTTACTCATCAACACGCTCAACAAACATATACTTCTATCTACTAATCTAACCTTGGAAGTATTTGGTGCCATGAATACTTCACATTTAATACTTAATCACATTTATATGTATAAAAATATCTATATGCATAAAAGTATTTATGGAAATAACAAATACATAAACTATTGATTGCTTGATATAACAAAGGTGGAAACATAAGCCACTCATTACTTGCTCATCTAATTGTTATTTTTTATTTTATTTTTTGTTGTATATTTGTATTTGTGAGAAGGTGATTAAGGAGACAACTTTGTTTTACTATAGAGGTGCTCTTGTCTTTAAAGAATGAAAACAATGCTTCTTCTAATTAGGCTTACTATATACTTAGCATCAACTATTCAAGATCAAGACAAATGTTTTAGATCACTTTTTAGGACCTATTGCCCAATGCTTCATGCAAATAGTTATTGCTAACAGGTGTCCAAAAATAAAGCAATGGCAACATCGGGGACATTGCCACTTCGTGGCTCTTGTTGGTAATATTTAGAATCAATGTATATGGATCTACAACATCTATGGAGTTCTTCTTTTCCAAAACTTTGAGGCGATCTCAAGTCCAGTTTCATGCCAAATGGGGGGCTGAAAATAAGTAAGAAAAAAAAGCGATGGATGCAAATGGCATGTGCATGTTCTCAATCAATTGGCATACCATTTGGTGTCCATTCCTATAAGAGTCTTCTAAAATAGTCGAATACATATGGTATCTTCAACTACATTTTTTGATGAATACCATGAATGTAACACCCCAGTTTTGACTTTGTTTGCATTAAAATATATATGATGTAAATAGAGTTATGTAATCATGGTGTGGAGCTCAAGGAAAAATCCCCACCCTTGATTTAGAATTTTATGTTTTGAAAATTAAAATCAGTGTTCATGGTATTCCGTGCTAGCCAAACACATTACATCATGTAAATATGCAATTTAATTAAAATACCTACAACTAGCTATGGATATGCAACATTACAGAAATGAGGGCATAATTTCACAAGGAATAGGGAGGGAAATAATTCAAACCCTTGAGCCAATAATGTTGAGCCGAATGTCAAAGGGAGAACCCATAAAAATTTCAACTACCCATTTTGTGCCCAATCATTTATTTCTTCCAGAAGTGGTTGAGTTAGTTAATGCATGGGGATGTGAGGAGTATGGCACTCAAATTCTAATTTGGGAAGCCACCCATTTTTTTAAAATGTGTTTTGGACTTATGGGGCAAGTAAATTCCCAAAAATGATTCCCAACCCATTATGCATTCGCGTCCTCCATTTCCTCACACAATGGAAGCTTTCTAAACTCTTCCCTTCACGTTTTTTGGTGTTCCTCATCTTTCCATGAATGGGAAAATCCGTTTTGTGTTGTGGAGTTAATGTGTAGCATAGATTTATGTTTTTATGTCATTTCCACAGTTTCTCCATGCCCATAAACTTGTTTTTGGTTATGCTCAATGGCTGGGAAGAGATACCCATGATTTTGGGGTTTATAGTAGTTGTTTTTGCCCACATGACGCCCGTAGATGTTTTCTGAATTCAAGTCCATGAACTGGGGATTTGTAGAGGTTGTTTTTCCTCTGCAAAGCCATTAAACGTTTCCTGAAATTATTTTCTCACCTGGGTCATTTTTCCCCATTTCCCATTTTTTATTCTGGTTT
Organism: Pseudotsuga menziesii; assembly: GCA_001517045.1. Lineage (NCBI taxonomy): Eukaryota > Viridiplantae > Streptophyta > Pinopsida > Pinales > Pinaceae > Pseudotsuga > Pseudotsuga menziesii. The sequence continues at coordinate 248,441 of LPNX010599705.1, read as the reverse complement.
CTGGGACGTTTTTGTCCATACCCAACACTTGTGTTTTTTGGTTCTGTAAATCCTAGTTTGGTCTGAACTGTTAGGAGTGGAAGATGGGAGAATTGGCTTGGTAAACCTATTGGAGGAAGGAACCTCATAGAGAGATCAAGAGGGGTTGGTTATTCTTCTTTGCACACCCTGAAGAGCACTGAATGGGAAGGCATATCCCGAGGGACTATGTAGCATAGAAGGGGATGCTTTATTGTGTTGGGTGTGTAGGTATTGAGAAGGCCAAGCCAGATCTTTTGTAGGTGTCCATAGCTATGTGGTTAAGCTCACTAGCTTAGAAATTCAACCTTTCCACCTCCTTGGAATCCTGATAAACCCAGATGTAGTTTTGGCTTGGTTAAATTTTGATGTCTTTGGCTATGTGTGATCCTTCTATTGTTCCCTTATTCCTTATGGGAATCATGGCCAGCTTAGGGGTGGTAATGGTACTGAGAGATTAATGAGCACACTGGCCTATGGTTGGGTGGAACGTCGCAGCGACATATCTGGTTGCAGGACAAGTTTTTCTCAAGATAAGTATTTCTTGTGTATTGATTTTTGCAACTGTATTTATTTAATGAACTATGATGAACATGATGAATGCTTGAATGGAATATATTTGCTTCCATTGTATATTGCATTATGCATCTGTGTATGTTTTATTTCCAATGCATTTTTATTATCATGTTCATGGGGCTTGTTGGCAAGGGGTTGGAGGTAAGTGAGTTGCACAACATCTAAAATGCTGCGCATACTCATGTGGCACCTCTCAAGGAAAAGATAGCACAATAGGAAGAAAATAGTCCACTTTTTGATAGTTTCATGTCACTTTTTGTACTTATTGACCATTTCTTCGGAATATTCGTCCTTAATGGTTAATTTAGTTATAAGTTTGTTAGATGTTAGTTAGAAGTGGACCTTGAATGTAAATGTGCAAGCCTATAAATAGAATAATTATGCATGTAAGATATATACATGGAGAATGAATACCGAATGTGATACTAAACAGAGTGATATGGTACTAGATCGTTGTATATTTTTTATCTACAATTTGTTCTAGAGGTTTAATATGATGTGATGTGGATTAATATGAACTCTAGTTTCCCTTTATCTTTTCTTGTTTTACATTGTTACGATTCTAATGATGAATAATGAATAGATCTACATGTGAATGGATAATGATATGCTTTCTGCTTTTGGATACTATCATCTTTTAGATCCGTTTTCCCCACTGGTAGATCTGCTATAATGATGAATGAATAATGCGAAATGATGAATGGTTATGTTTCTGAGAAAGTAAGAAGATTACATCTGGAAATTAATTTGATGAATCTATGATGCCCCAACCCTCCTATATACTGTGGAAACTTGGTTATAATATCCCTCCCTCAAACGTCTTAGGTGAGACCTCATCTGCTTTACAGGTGTTGTTGGACATGGTAAAACCTGTCTGGGTTGATGCTCAGGGAGATCATGGCATTTTTAGCATTGACACAATGGAACCCCTATCAACTGGGTTTTGTTGGTCGAGATTGCACCAAGAAATGGTTCTATTGTCGAGACCTTGTTCTGACTAAGAGGAGGGTATGTAGAATCCAACAAATGGTTACTAAAGAATGGATGTGGCATCTGACATGACTGGAACTTCAATATTGGTTTGATCAGAAGCTGAGAGAATTTTTTGAAGCAAAAAATCAAAACCCTGGGTTGAATAAAAATAAGTGGTTGGCGAGGTACATCCACGACAGTCCACACGAATACTTCTTTAGTGAATTTCCTATCATATTGTATGAGTGGATGGCGCGATTCACATACAATAAGACAAACTTTCAAGGAGGAGAACTGACATCCTGGACCCCTCAACTGATCTGGGAGCTATAGGAAACTGACAACAAAGCTTCGCACGCCGTTGAGGTCTGGTTGGATAGTATCCTAGAGGGATATATCACCGAGTTCATTGTCGACACCAACAAATCTTACAGCGAAGCATAAAGGGAGTTCTTGAATGGACCTAGAGGTAGGTTCTTATTGTCACTTCAATTGTTGATTAAAATGTTTGTTTGTGAAACTGGTATACTTAAGATGCACATAGAGTAGTAGCACCCCGGTGTGCAAAGGATGTGGATACCGCAACTAAGGGGGGGAGACAAATGAGAAGATAAGGGGTAGATGGGTGCAAGTTTCGCTGATATTGTGAGGGAAGCTAAGGAAGGAAGTGGTTGTACAAGGGGAGGAGCAAGGTTCTGACTAGAGAAGAGGTAGAGGATGGGGGAAGGTCCTGCTGCAATCGAAATGCAAGACCGCGAAGGAAAACCACACTGGACAAAGCGACCCTATAGTGATGATGAGGACGACCAGGCCTAGGCTACGCCCAGAATGATGGTAAGACCAAACCTAGAAACAACATACCCATGCCTCCATGCACTACTCCAAACTCAAGAAAAACTCCAAGTCCCACGTTAACTTCTCTGACGTGCCAGAAATAGTCTAGTAGTAGATCAGCATCTGTAGGAAGGCAGCCCAGGATGGAGGGAAATGACATGAAGCTACCCTTGTTCCATGGAAGTGGTATTGATGATCCCGAGCAGTACTGGTTTTTAGGTGAAGCAGTGTGGACTGTTAGAAAATCCACTGACGATGATGTAAAGAAAGGACAGTTAGTGACTACTCTGAGGGGTCGTGCGCTTAACTGATTTATGAAGTTATCTGAGTTCCTCAGGGGACTCTGAAGAAATTAGATGAGGTCCAGATGGGTCTAATGAAGGAATTCAAAAAACCGAAGTCAGAAGCACAATACATTACAGAGCTAAAGGAAATCAAGCAATTTCCTAATGAGACTGTTTGTGACTTCGATCAGAGGTTCAAGAAACTGATGGCCAGAGTCAGTTTTTCGATGAGTGATGTCCAACATAAATAATGGTTTATCGCAGCATTGGCTTCTCATATCTTACAACCATTGATGCAGCAAAAGATAGCGATGTAGAGCGAATCCCTGGAGATTGCGATGAAGCTCGAAGCTTCACCTATTCGGGAGAGTGTAGCCAAGATGAATCAAATTGAGGTGTAGATAGCGAACCTCACACTCTAGCTTCAGGATATCAAGAAAGGTAAGGAGGAATGTGTAGACCTTTGGTGTACTCGGTGTCACGTAGATGGCCACACAAAAGATACTTTCCCCAACTTTAGAAACTATCTATTATCTGGAACTCCAAACCTGTTGAGTAGCACTAGCATGCCATGGTGTCGCATATGCCAACTCTATGGACATTGACATGAGGAATGTAGCTATATGAAAAATACGGTGTCGAAACCTGCTAATTTATACTATCCATTCTATCGCTCAGTCGGGCATGAGGATAGAGACTATCGGGCATATGATTTTATTCAGGACAAAACTTATGATTCATATTTCATGAAGGGAGAAGCTCACCACATAGTACAACAACCGCATCCGCGGCCTTAGATGGTAAGTTTTCAAACACAAAGGCAGTACACATCGACGTCGTAAATGCATTTTTTTCTACCTTAGCCATAGCCACAGTTTGCACCACAACCACAGTCCATATCGCAGCACCCATATAATCAAATACCGATGGATTAGGCACAACCACAATACGTTCAAGAAACACACTTTTTTTAGAAACAACTAATTCCCCCACCACAGTAGGTAGCTCAACCGCAGTACCCACAACAAGGAGGATTCTGTGGAGGATTCCGAGGCAAAGGTGGAGGATTTAGATGAGGAGGGGGACAACGTCGCACATATGTCCAATGTTATAATTATGCAGTATTCAAAAATTATCAGAGAGACTTCCCTCACTTGCAGTGCTCATGTGCGTACTATGCAATGATGTTATATTTTTATCATTCAAGCTAGCATTATGATTTTAGGATCTTTTAACTGAGAGAATAACAAGCACAACAATAAAACATAAGCACAACACAAGAGACAAGAGACACAAAGAATTTTCCTCAGGGAAACCATAAAGGAGAAAACCCCATAATTTTCTCAGAGATAAAATCAGCACCAAAGTTAAAATCAAAAAACAGTAAGATGATCTCCCGACATCAGTAGTCTCTCTCTCTCTCACTAAGAGAGCTTCTCCTCTCTCACTCATGTGCCCCAATGAGTGAGTGTGTGTGTATGAGTATGATAAATAGAGAGGCTCTCACTCTCTATTTATATTCTTCCGTTCACTTGGAACCCACTCCAACATGTCGACCTCACTTAACAATTACTTACTAGAGCCGACATCTCTAGGAGTGTCTAATAACCCTAGTGCCCCACCACTTGTGTGGAATTTTCCTCCTCTAACCAATAGGAGGGTAACACAATGGTGGGGACTATTTCCCTGACTTACAATGACTCACCTAGGGTTGAATTCACTAGGATAGTCTAATAACCCAAGGGCCCCACAACTGTGGGGACTTTAACCCTTGACCAATAGGAGGGTTACCCACAATGACTTGACATGAATTTCTCATTATAGAAAATTCCTGGAATAACATCATGGTATGACGTGACTCAAATAAATTAAAATACATCCCGGAATAAACATCGGGTTACAATACATAAGAAATACGGATGAATACATTCCGAAGTTACAAATACATCAAGACTCCCTCTTAACTAGGAAGGTATTCTCTCGACACAATTTATCATCACAAGTCTTCTTCTCTGTATCATCTGGATCATCATTGAGTTGTTGTCATCTTCATCTTCAATTCATCTTCATTTGGATCTGGATCATCACTCGATTTGGATCATCATCACTGGATCTAGATCATCACTCGATCTGGATCATCATCACTGGATCTGGATCATCACTCGATCTAGATCATCATCACTGTATCTAGATCATCACTTAATATGGATCATCATCACTGGATCTAGATCATCACCACTGGATCTAGATCATCACTTGATCTGGATCATCATCACTGGATCTGGATCATCACTTGATTTGGATCATCATCACTTGATCTGGATCATCATCACTGGATCTGGATCCTCTCTGGAGCATCATCTCTAGATCTGGATCATTACTCGATCTAGATCATCACTACTAGATCATCATTACTAGATCTAGATCCTCACTCGATCTAGATTAGTACCACAGGTGCTAACTCATGATTCTTCTCATCACAGGAATTTCTATAGACCCAACCCTTTTTCATGTTGGTTGTAGGCCTAGCCTCCATGTAGGTATTCTTCGGCACTTATATCTGACCTGCTCATCAGAATGGCCCGCCCAGGACTTACATCTGACCTACTCATCAGAAAGGTATGCCTAACACTCATATCTGATCATGTAGGAACCAATCCTATAATCATATCAAAAAGACCCAGTACTCACATTCACCAACATGATAGGAACTCAAACTACTATCATTTGTGAAAAGGCTCAGCACTTACAACCACCAGCATGATAGGAACCCAAACCACTATCATCTGTGGAAATGCCACTACACTTACATCTGATCATGTGGGAACACATCTCTCAGTCACATCAGAATGGATCTCAGTCCTAGACTGAGGATTCCTACTACCTCACCAGGTAGCTCCATTCAAAGAATGGCGGTAGCCCTTATATCTGACACCAATTCAGAATGGCCAACACTCACATCTGACATGGGAGGAACCTAATCCTTTAGCCATGACAAAATGGCTCAGCCTTTATATCTCATCAAGTGGGAGCACATCCCTCTATCACATCAGAATGGCCATGCACTCATATCTGGTCATGTGATAGGACATCTCACGGTCATATCATAATGGCCCTCAGTCCTAGACTGATTTTTCCTTGTAGCTCACCAGGAAGCTCCATTCAAAGAGTGGAAATAGCCCTTATATCTAATCATGTAGGAACTAGTCCTACAGTCATATCAGAATGGCTCAGCACTCATATCTGACATGGAAGGAACCAATCCTCTCACCATGATAGAATGGCTCATCCCTTATATCTGACCTACTCATCATCATGGCCATGGATCTCAGCACTCATATCTGACATGGAAGGAACCAATCCTCTCACCATGATAGAATGGCTCAGCCCTTACATCTGACCATGGAAGGAACCAATCCTCTCACCGTGTCAGAATGGCTATGGAACTCATCACTCTCCCTTGGAGGAAACCTTGATCTGGAGAACACCAAGCTTCTCCCTGAAGTACTCGAACTTCAGCCTAGCCAATGGCTTCATCAATACATCATCTATCTATTTCTCCATCGCAACATACTGGAGCTTCACTTCTCCCCTCTGCACCATATCCCTGATATAGTGATACTTGATCTCGATATGCTTTGACTTGTCATGGAACACTGGATTCTCTGACAACTTCATGCAACTCTGGTTGTCATAATGTATACAAGTAGCATCCAACTGAATATCAAATAAATCATACAATAGCTTCCGCAGCCATACTACCTCACAACTAGCTGAACAAGCTGCGACATACTCCGCTTCAACTGTACTCAGTGCCACACAGGATTGCTTACTACTAAACCAAGAGATCACACCTGATCCCATACTGAAGCAACACCCTGAGGTGCTCTTCCTATCGATAGCACTTCCTACCCAATCTAAATCAACATAACCTTCTAGGTTAATCTTCTGATTCGCATTGTATTTGAGCCCATAATCAATTGTACCACTCAGGTACCTCAGAACATGCTTTGCAGCAATCAAGTGAACATTTCTCGGATCTGTCAAGAACTAGCTCCAGGTGTTCACATCAAAGCAAATGTCTGGTCTCGTGTTCATTAGGTACATTAATGAACCAATCATCTGATGATACATCGTAGCATCAACCGTCTCTGATGAAGCAACACTCAATAGCTTCAAGTTCAATGCCATAGGTGTGGTTATGCAGTCCATCATCCTGAACCTCTTTAGGATCTCTACTGCATACTTCCTTTCTCCACACCTCCATGCCTAAATAGTGCATCGACACATAACGGGAACATCATTGCTCTTCCACCTTCAACCTTGAAGCAAAGGTTGGAATTCACTTTACTCTCTGTAAAGCCTAAATTCATCAGTACTCTGTCCATCCTATCATACCATGTCGATCCTCAGGATATTCTGTAGTCACTCCCTCTAAAACAGAGCATCATACTCCCTCTATCTTCTGTACTCTATGCACTAAAACATTCTGTACTAGAGTGACAAGTAGCTTCCTATGCTACTAATATTCTATGCGACTAGCTAGTGTATAGACTTGCATCTTCAACCTTGTACCAAAGGTTAAGATCTTCATCAAGCTCATCATGTATGTGTTTCAACTCTTACTGGCTGCAAATGTCTCTTCGCATTCTAGGCCTTCTTTTCGTGAGAAGCCTCGTGCTATGAATCTTTCTTTGTATCCCACGATGTTTCCATCTACTGCATGATGGAACTACGAACTTCTCTTCATGTGTCGATACTGCATCCTAGACATCATTCTTCTTGAACTGGTCTTCCCTTTCTTCTTGATTACTTCTTCATATCTTGAAGGTTCTGCATCAATGATGTCGCTGCATTCGTCATATTATTCTTCACCTTGAACTGTCGTCACTTGTTCTTTGGAACAAGTCTCATCCTTCTTTTATTGTAGGCGATTATGTATGCGATCTTTCCTACAAGTCAAATGCAGTTGTATGATTAGAAACATTTCATAAGGTATATTCATAACGAAAAATTCCTATGCATAACTATATGATCATGCAACTATTTTAGCCAATACAACATCCATCCATATCTCACGGAAACTTTCTATATTCCTTCCATCTCTACCAGGACAACATTGAGATTGTGCACTAATCCAATATGTAGGCAAAGAGGTTTTATTCTATATAAGTAGCAATGGAGAGTTGTAGAGAACCATGAGCTACTTACCCATCACATGAATATTAGTAGTATACTATCATTAATGCAAACATCCTATCATGCATAATACATCAACTGAATATAAACAAATGCATAACAAAACAATATCATGAAATGACAATTGAATACTTATCTTTATTTGTTTCATGGGTAGACTCCTTCTTGAGCCTTCAGCTTCATCGTCTTCTTCTTTCATGATAGCATCGTTTCTTATCCAAATGCTAAGGAGGATAAGAGGTGCTTCAAGATTTGAGTTCTTCATATTCCTCATCGCGTGAGCGATCTTTTTTGGATGATGAGAGCTTGATCTTCAATTGCTCCCATCTTCTCTTCTCTTCTTACGAGTCGAGATTCTTCTTCTTCTCGAAGTCTATTGAAAGTAATCACTTCCTTCTAGCACACATTTCTCAAATGAATGAATCCCATGATCCTGGCAGGCCATTCAAGGTGGCTATCACCACTTCTGCATTCTTCACTTTTTCTTTTACCGCTTCAAGTTGTTCTTTGATTTGAGAGACCCTTGTAAAGTATGACTGTATGGTCTCTGCATTCTGGATCTTCACTTCCTTCAACTGGTTTCTTAAGGTCATATTCTGATTTATGTTCTTCCCTTCAAATATCTTGGTCAAGGAATCAAACATAATCAGTGTCTTTAGGGAAGATAATTGTGGTACAAGTTGATCTTTGACTGAATCAACCATGATCTTCTTGGCCTTGACCAGTTCTTCTTGTGTAAGGCTTCTAGCCTCACCTCCTTCTAGAACTGGAACCTCTCTACTCATGTAGGTGTCCAATTCATTTTCTTCAGAGAGATCATATACTTCCATGCTTGGAAGTTGTCAACTTCACCAAGCTTATCATCAAGCTGATGTGATAGATCATTTTGAAATGAGAACCTCAAATGAAAATAGCAAAGGATTAGATCTTACCGATTTGAGGTGTCTGTTCTGGTTCCAGAGCTAGCTGATCTAGGGTTTGTCACAGAAACCCTAATTTTCAATCCTTGGAATCTTTTAGATATGATTGGATAGACAGATAGATCTCTTCAAATGGAGCTGTCCAATGTACTCATTTTCTGAAAACAATGGAGGGAAGCTCCCGGAACAGGAAGCCCTAGTTTTCCAATTTCTTCTGCAAAAATGTCTGTTACTATTTCTGTCATATCTCAGAAATTATTAGTCTTCTATGTCTGAAATTTCTCATTGAGGTAACCTCGCATGTCTGTGATCCAACACCATAGGTTTCATCAGAATTGGTTTCACCAATTTGGATTTATGATCATTTTTCCAAGGTGACCTGTTACAGGACAGTTCAGAACAACGAAGTTGTATGGACTTTCACGTGTCACTGGCTCATCTTCTGAGTATGAAATTTGGATCACAGAAATTAAATTCTGTTTCCTTTTCATAACATCTTCATAAATTCTATTTGGACCTCTGTATCCCAATATATCGCAATTCACCCCAAATGTCCTGTTTAGGGATGAATTTTGTAAGAGGATGGAACCCTAACTTGGAGCGATCATATCTCCAATAATATAGAGAATATAAGGCTTCAATTTGGACAAAGTGTTCATCAGGATTTTTTATTTGGCCCTTGCAATTTTCAGCTCCTGAGAATTTTCCAATCACAGGATATAGCGAATGTACCAAAACTTAGTAATTTTAGTATTTAGGGTTTTTCTAGCTCGAGGTCAAACTAGGGTTTGAATTTCTCGGAGTTTCACCCAACCAAAAATATTGATCCAGGTCTATAAACTTCGATTTTGATGAGGATAAAAATCATATGTTGGGCTCACTCAAAAATTTCTCTTCTATAGAAATCCCTAATTTCCGCATTGAAAACTGAAAATGCTTGAATCGAATTCTGTTTCGACAGAAAGATGCGCCCTTCAATGGAGAGTCATCCTAGCATACTTTTGCTGATGGATTGTGGAGAGAGACCCAAAAAGTAAGAAGCCCTAGCTTCTACAGCTACACAATATCTTCTTCTCAGGTTAACTCTAATACCATGTTAGATTTTTATCATTTAAGCTAGCATTATGATTTTAGGATCTTTTAACTGAGAGAATAACAAGCATATCAATAAAACACAAGCACAACACAAGAGACAAGAGACACAAATAATTTTCCTTGGGGAAACCATAAAGGAGAAAACCCCACAACTTCCTCAGAGATAGAATTATCACCAAAGGTAAAACTGGAAAACAGTAAGATGATCTCCTGACAGCAGCAGTCTCTCTCTCTCTCACTGAGAGAGCTTCTCCTCTCTCACTCATGCTCCCCAATGAGTGAGTGTGTGTGTATGAGTATGATAAATAGAGAGGCTCTCACTCTCTATTTATATTCTTTCATTCACTTGGAACCCACTCCAACATGTCGGCCTCACTTAACAATTACTTACTAGAGTCGACATCTCTAGGAGTGTCTAATAACCCTAGTGCCCCACCACTTGTGGGGACTTTGCCTCCTCTGACCAATAGGAGGGTAACACAATGGTGGGGACTATTGCCCCAAATTACAATGACTCACCTAGGGTTGACTTCACTAGGATAGTCGAATAACACAAGGGCCCCACAACTGTGGGGAATTTAACCCTTGACCAATAGGAGGGTTACCCACAATGACTTGACATGACTTTCTCATTATAGAAACTTCTCGGAATAACATCGGGGTATGACATGACTCAAATACATTACAATACATCCTGGAATAAACATTGGGTTACAATACATAAGAAATATGGATGAATACATTCCAAATTTACAAATACATCGACAAATGATTGATCATACCATGGAGAACTACCCACAGTTAATTGCAAGATGGAAAACTGGAAACGTTTCGCAGTTGCAAAATCAATCCCAGTTGCATACTCAGAATCAACTACCAGCCTAGAAACTATAATAGAGCTAGGCCTAGAATCAAGTTTCACTCCAGAACCAGACTGTGAATCAGCTAATGAACCCACCAATAAACCAGAATCCACCACTAGCTCAGACTGCATTGATGACCTAGACTCAAGGTCCAACCGTTGAGCGGAGCCCAGAACGCAGGATGTCGATGTTTCCATTGTAACTCACAGAGGTGCAAGGATGAGAGATGATGGACCATGGTTGCAAGTTTTATTAGCCAAGAATAATAAAGCGGCATTTGATATCGCAACTGAAAAAAGAGATGTTTTTTGAAAATCTAGACGTGATCGGATGAAATCTTGGTAATTCTTTAGTCTATGAAATTCCATCCTCCTTTGATTTATCCTTAGAAGCGGGACCATCACGGTAGCATGGTACCTTGCAGCAGTTATTTAAGAAAATTTTATCAATGGAATGAAATCCTAAGGCTCTTGTTGAGCTTGAAAGTTTGTTATACCATCCAGGAAAGGAGCTGAAGGACTCTGCAATGAACTCCTTGCAGAAGAAAAAGACAGGTAAAGAAATGTGTATGAATATCCATATAGGTGACTATGAGGTGGAATCAGTCATCCTGGACCTGGGATCGGATGTGAACATCCTGACTAAGAAGACCTAGAAGAAAATGGGGAGCCCAATGTTGGTTTGGTCCCCTGTGTAGCTGTGATTGGGGAACCAAGCTAAGGTGCAACCAATTGGATGGATAATGAACTTGGTTGTCGATGTTGAAGGTATGAGAACACATGTTGACTTTGCTGTGATTGAAGTCATTAATGGGGAAGTATCCTATCATATACTACCAAGGATTGGATGGGATAATGATAGTATGCCATGATTAATTTTAAAAAGCGCATGATGACATTCAAGTAATCACACCCATGGATCCAAACAAGGGCCAGAGATACATTGAACCTGTGAAGGATGAAGTTTTCAAGGGGTGGGATCATGCTTACAACATCTCTAAAGACTATATCCACCCAACTACCAAGAGAGAACTTGGTTGGTGTAGCGCTAGCTCTACGTCCTTTGATTCTTATGATGCGCTTGAAAATTAGCAAAACCGCATGCATGAGGTATCCTTTAGAAAGTGTGGTCTGATTACACAATCTATGCATCATGTTGCGACTAAAATTGTTGAATTGATAGTATATGAAGGGCTACTGGAGATGTATGCATTCTTAACAGTATCTGAAGAGAGAGTCTCAGAACCACATCGACTTTTGGCACTAGAGGAAGCATTGATGACTACTCCCGCATACTGGTTGGAAGCTCATAAGAAATCGGTTATCGGATGGACGCAATGTCACAGGCTGATGACAGTCCATTTTGGTACCACAGAGTTGTACCACACTAGGAAGTATGATGGGAAGAATGACCCTAACAACTATTTGTTGTAGTGTGACCAAAGGATGAATAGGTCCATGCCTTTTTCATACCTTGGATGAAATTTCGATGTCCTAATACATATCTGCAAAGTTGTACAAAGAAATAAATACCTGGGAGGAATTGACGGTTTGCTTCACCCACACTTTTAGTTTCGTAGACACCAATCCTGATGTCCACAATGCACTTCAGATCATTCGGGATGTAGTCTTGAAAGTTGTGCCAGTTGCATATCCTATGGATCCACATGCGCATTGCCACATGCAATCGATGATGGAATGCTATAATGTGTCTGGTGAATCAGAGGATGATGATGAGTTGTGAAATATTAATATTTTGGAGACTGAAGGAAGTCGAGATGTCGCAGAACCGGATGTGCCAATTGATCCCATGACTCATCCCTTGAAGATTAAGAAAGTTAACATTGGGATGGAAGAGAAGCTGAAGTTCGCAAATGTTGGGGACTACTGGGATGAGGAGACCATGGCCAAGATCATGAATCTCTTGCAGGATTTTCAATATCTATTTTCAACAAAATTCTCAGAGATGAAAGGGATATTGGGCAACCTAGGGAAAATGAAAATCCCGCTGAAGCCAGATGCCAAACCAGTGTGACAAAGGCCATATCGCCTGAATCTACAATACAAAGATAGAGTCAAAGTTGAGCTTGATCGTATGTTGGATGTTGGAATCATCGAACCTATTAAAGAGTCATAATGGATCAGTCCTATGGTGGTCCAAGACACAAAAACTAGAGAAGTTTGGATCTGCAATGACCTCAACAAACTAAATAATGCATGTATGCATCACCCATTTCCAACTCCATTCACTGATGAGGTACTTGAAGGAGTAAGTGGTCAAGAAATGTACTCCTTTACATATGGCTTTTCGGGTTATCACCAGATCAGAATCGCCAAGGAGGATTGTCATAAAACAACATTCGTCACTGAATGGGGATGTTTTCAATATAGAGTGATGCCTTTTGAGTTGAAGAATTCCCTTGCAGTACTCTCTCAAGTTGCCATTGCTACATTCAAGGATTTCATTCAAAATTTCTTACAGGTGTACGTGGATGATTGGACAATGTACGGTCTAATCAAGGATCATTTGACCAACGTTCGACTAATGCTGGAAAGGTGTCACCAACACCAGATCGCGCTGAACTCCAAAAAGTGCATTTTTTGTGCCCCATTTGGCATACTGTTAGGTCATATTGTGTGCAAGAAACGGTTACTGGTTGAACCTGTAAATATAGCTCTCATCTTGATTTTTCCCCCATCGACCAATGTAAATATGCTTCGGGAAATCTTGGGGCACACAGGATATTATCACAAATTTACCAGAGGCTACACTAAGATCATTGGCCCTATGGAGAAATTATTGAACAAAAGATGCGGTGTTTGAATGGAGTCTAGAGTTTAATAGTAGCTTCGACATGCTGAAGGATAAGATTTCTTTGGCAACAATACTTGTATTCCCATATTGGAACAAGGAGTTCCACATTCATGTTGATGCATTTTCTGTTGCGCTAGGAGTAGTGCTCACGCAGCCAGGTGACGATGACTTGGATCACTCTATTGCTTTTGTGAGTCAGAATTTATAATTCACAGAGAATAATTATACAACCATGGAGCGTGAGGGGCTAGCGATGGTTTATGTACTGCAAAAATTCAGGAATTATCTTCTAGGAGGACAGATCAATATGTTTACTGACCATTCATCTTTGAATTATCTAGCCAATAAGCACGTGTTGGGGGGTAAGACATGCATATGGATACTCGTCTTTTAGAAATTTGATTTTGAAATCATCGTGAAGTTGGGTTGCTTGAATGTTGGCCCTAATCATTTATCCAGAATTGAGACAGCTAAGGAACCTATGAACATTGAAGCTGGACTTCCTGATGTGCAGTTGTTTCTGAAATGGCAGATGACCATTATGCTTGGATAATCCAGTTCTTGGCAACCGGAGTCGCAAAAGAAGAAATTTCCATGAGTCAAAAGAAGCAATTGGTGGTCAAGGCTTATGACTTTCAGTTGATTACTAAACACTTGTATAAGATGGGACTATTGGCCTGATTTTTTGACCTAGGCCAACAAGGAGGTTATGCCCACAAAATCAGCTTAAAATAGAGTCCGGTTTGTTTGGAATAGCAAAACCTCGCAGGTTATGGTCCTGCTACCAACTGAATTTTCTTTTAGGGAGAACTAAAATTCAGTAAAAGTCTATCCTAAATTTATTTCTACCTAAATGAATCCTTTAATTAGTTTTCTACTACCTATGTTATCCTACAATTTCTTTCTTAAGGAAAGTCTTTGTTTTTGAGGTTTTTATATTTAATATCTTAAATATAAAAGACTATTAAAATTACTCAAAAATTATAAAAATATTATTTAACAACTATTAAATATAGACTATACTAGGATACTAATAACTAAAATATCTTAACCATTCTATCTATCCTATCTCAGCTGAGAGCGTTTTGAGTATTTATATTAATTAATAATTAATAATATGATAAATAGAGAGATAAGGAGTAAGATCTAAATAAAAATACTTAGATCATATACACTGAATCATTCTGCTATAAAATAACTTGACAGAGAAACTGAAATAAACAATTATTTCAAATTTTCTGAAATGTTTAATCAATTAATAATTAATAACCAACATTAGATATTTGAATAATAGATAATGTTCAGTATGAAATCATCGCGACAATACAAATGAAATCAAACAAACATAAAAATATATATATCATCATATCTTGAATTTTCAGTAGCAGCATAGAAAAGTAGACACACTGAAACATTCAGTTACAATAATATACTAATTCAAATACAATCTTGTATTGACAAAGTGTAATACTGAGTAATAAACACAAGTATAGCCAAGTATATTGCATTAATGTTAAAATAGAAGATTATATACTGAAATATAAAGAGTATCCAAAGTCATACCAATCACGATATCAACTTAGAGATTTCCAGTCACATCCCATTCCAAAGATAAAACTTCAGCCAGGACAAAACTAGTATCAAAATAATATTTCGAATAATTTTCTCTTCAGTCACTCCATCCTCTTCTCATAAAAATTACTAGCTTATATAATACTACCAGTGTTTCGATTCAATTTTCCCATAAATGCTACATGCAATACTATAGGAGTCTTATCACTATCAAAGAGAATCAAATCTCTTTTCATCAGACACTTGTCACTAAAAGATAAAAATAAAAACAACTAGCCTGAAACAGTTGTTGGTTTAAAGGAACTGGCAAATTCATGGCTGTTGCCAAAATTCTAGTCTTCAATGAACAGCCATGTCTTCCAACTGAAATCCAGAATATTAGAAACTTCCTGAAACTGTAGAGGATAGCAATGACATGCCCACCTATTTTAAACAAACAAAAGCATCTTATTAAAAAGCAATTAAAATAGAGATAACAAAAGAAACCATAATTTATATGTGTGCCTATAAAATTTGCGATTTTACAGGCATGCACAAAAAAAAAATTATTACCTGTTTGACAGAGAAACAACCCATGTAACTGAAAATGGAAATAATCATCAGGTTCTATTTTGAAGATCGACTACTCTTCTGGCTTTGGCTAGTTTGGCTTTAAGCCTGATGATCACTAACTTTTGTTTTTCTACTTGTTCAAGCAGATGTTGATTTGTACCTATCATTGATTTTTTCTCCTTTTTATATTGGTTCTTTTTTATGTTCATTTATTTCCACCTATTAATCCAGTTCAACAACTCCTCCCTGAACGTCTTATTTTACACCTCTATCAAAGCTGCATTAGATTGACACTGTTTAAGTTCATCTTTCAATTCTATAATCTTAGTCTCGTATACCCTATCCAGGACTTGTTAGAGAGTTTCCTCCTCCTTTTCATGGCACGAATCTGCTGCCTGAGAAGAATCAGGTTTATCTACGTCTTGAACGAGTGATGGAAAGCTCACCAAAGATGGCTTGGGGCCTGAACCATAGGCGTCCATACATGATGGAGCAAATTTTTCCTTACTCGACTATGTAATGTCTTGGGTCAATTTTGCACTATTATTCTATATAAGACTAGGATCATCCATACAAGTATTTTCAGGAACCGACGATGGAACGTCATCCTCAAGATGAATAATTGCTGGATCAGTACCCTGTTGATTCGTCATAGGAACAGAAGCTGTAGGTGCACTATTCATGCTTCTAGTAACTCTCCTAGAATGAACAAACACAAGATTTTTTGATTCAAAACCTCCTCTATCACAGCATACCTGTGCCAGTTGTTCTAGTTTATGCATAGACTCATTGCCATGTTTATGAGGAGTATTTAGCTTAGAGGTTTTTTTATAATCAACGGTGTTAACATTTTCATCTTTGGTTAACTTGTCCCCTGTCTTTGCAGGTGTACTACAACGTTTGTTAGATGGATATTGGTTCAAGGTTGCTTCAGAGTAATAGGGAGCTACATTCCCTACCCCATCATCCCTTATAGTAGTATTTATGGGTGGATTGGCTTCCTAAAGCTCTTCATCCTTTGATTCGTCCTCCTGAACATTACTAATTTCGGATTTTACAGTAGCCTTTCATTTCCTACAAGTCTTTGGGGAAGGGTTAGGCCAATATTGAGTCAGCCCAAATTGACATTCAATTAAAAATTCATCCCACGATTTGCCATTAAGAGACAGCTGATGCTGTATTATAATTTTGACTAAACCATGATGAAATAGACTTCTATCAGGATTATCGAAACTTTGAATCGAAAGTGACATTTTTTCAGATTTTTCCATAGGTAGAACAACAGATTAAGTTTACAGCCTCTTAATGCTAACAGAAGTCGTAAGTGATAATAATGTAGGTGATAAAATCATCCATCGCACGATACGTACCTGACCAAGATCTCATAGAAGGCTCGCCATTCTAACTTCAGGAACCTGACCGAAACCCCAATCTTCATTTTTTCACTAGCTGGCAATGGCAATAGCAAGGACTAACACTTCTTTTTATTCACCTTACCACCTTTGAACCAACGCTCTCCAGTTTGTGGGAGCTTCATGGCCTCTGCAATTTTGTCTTCGTTAATGATAAACTTGAAACCCCCAACCTATGCTACATTTTCTTTCAAACTCAGAGCAAACAGTTTGGTCACCTCCATGTTATGGCCATCAAAGCACCTAAAGAACTGACCCCATCCAACCTTTTCAAATAGCAGGGAAACCTTCTCATCTGCTTCAACAAGCTCTGAACCTGAGATTTCAAAATGACTCAGTGGAGCCATGGCTTCCTCACTAATATCCTGATTACGAAATGGAATGAATGGAGTCATGAAGAGGGAAGGGATAGGCACCTAGGTGAAAGACATGATGGGAAATGTCAAATCCTCACATGCTTCATACCTGATAGAGATGAGGGCTCTAATTTTGGCCATTTCAATCGAATTTAGCGATGATGAACACTACAACCAGCGTTTTGCTATGATAAATGCATGTCTAACCATGACTAACTGTAGATCCTAACCAATTCTATATATCAGGGATTATCCGATTCATGAATCGTAAATCGAGACATTGATTACACACAGTGGGCATGATGAGCTCGTACCTCATTACGAAATGGAATGGTTATCAACATTAAATCCTGCTGATAGGATTCATTAATAATTCATAGCTGTCAATTTACAACGAAAGGTGTTAGCCAAATCTTCATGCCAACGTGGCGATCCAAGTAACAGGCATTAATTTTTTGGCATATGGGTCGTGTATCCTCATAAAAATGGTCAATTCATAATCTCCTCCAGATTATACGTGAAAGGTGGTAGCGTTTATTGATATGACAACATAGTGTCAAAACAGTAAATCCTAATGTTTGCACTACAACTAACTAATGATCTAACTTATGTATATACATAAAGTCTCATTGATATAGTTTAAAACTTTACAAAAATCCTATCCATTAATATCCCAAATCAAATTTGATAGGATACAAAGCCATAAAACTATAACATATGAAGATGTCAAAATGAGACTCATTTATTTGTTTTTCCACTAGCTATATATATACACAATTTTATAAAGTCATGGTAAGATATTTAAGTTACATATGAAATGTGATTTTAGGTTTAATAAGAATTTTAATTTAATAATTCACCTTTAGTTCTAGGATTTTAAGAACTTATAATATCTTATCAATAACCATCTTTAAACAAATTCAAAATGTGTTTTCGTTGAACCTCAATTAGCATACTATCCCTTTGAATTTATTAAATCAATATATATAATCAGATAGATTAATTAATGATAAAATTGATTATATAACAAATGATGAAATTGACAGCCGCTAATTATCAAGTTTATGAAAATGTTTTCAAAATCTTCTAATGTGTCCCTTGACTCTTCTACAATTGAGAGTACCTTCAGAATCGAAGATTCTGAAGGCACTATTTTATAAGTTTTAAAGGTAAATCATAAAAGAGAGCTGATATCCCTTGATTTTTCATTAAAATGAAGGGATTGTTGTCGATTGCCAACAAATGGTGACAACCTGGGAGAACCAGTTATCTCTGCTCATACAACTTACAATGATATAAACAAAATCTTAAAACTTATTAAAAACAATAAAAAATTCTTTATCTAAATAAAAACCATTACTTTTATTCATATTCATAAGTATAACTCAAAAATATTCCATCTTTTGAAACAGAGATCTAGTTAGGGATAAACTTAAAAATATCCTAATCGAAACAAAGTACTTCATAGTAATAATAACCTGCACCATCAGCATAGAGTATAGAAATCTACTTTTCCGAAAAGTTTCCAGAATCTGTTCCATAAACATAATAATTTTCTTTTTGTTTGTTTTTCTTTTCTTTAAACAATAATTCTGACTGAAGACTACTATCTAGGTGTGGTATCCCAATGTGATAGTATCATTCATGAGAAATGTCTGGAATAAGCAAGCCGGCTCGTGATAAGACCTCTTGTCTTTTAATTTTTTAAATCAAAAGCCATCACCCTGGTGATCAGAAATGAAGTTATTCTAGACAGCACTGATGATCATGATTAGGATGGCTCTTGATGAGACCTCCTATTCTTCAGTCAAAATTTATGTTTTCTTTATTCACTTTTAATTTTTAAATTTTATAAAATGAGAGATCATTACCCAGCATGGTGACCAAATGGTAATGCCAGTCATTAATATCACCAGAAAATGAATTAGCTGCCTCGTGATGAGACCCCTTATCTCTTGATTTGTTAAACCAAAAGCCATTACTAGTTTCCTAATAATGTCATACTAGTGATATTTATGATTCTGATCAGACCGGCTTATTACTAAGACCTTCTGTCTCTCATTTTAGCATTCTATTGACAAGAACAAATTCTAAAAAAATTTCAGATTGTAAATACTTTTGAAGACTGATGGCAGAGATCTGTAAGAGTTTTTCAAAAGTACAAGCTTCGAAAAAGACATTTAATAAGCTATCCTAACTTTTATAAGGAAATAAAAGGTGAGGAATAATCTGAGTAACACTTAAAAATAAAATAATGATAGGTTTTTCATATATTTAAGAAACCTTGATCATCCTGGACAAATTTTTAAAAGATTTCAGTCTAGTATCATAATTTCAAGCTAACGAGCAAACTGACTGTTTTTTTTTTTTTTAACTAGAAGATTTATTTTTTTACATTTATTTCTTCAACTGTTAACTAAAGATTACTGACTGATTATATATAAAATTTGACAGTCTGGAATATTTGATTAACAGAATTAGAACTGACTGTAATAATGGAATGATGTTTGAAAGTTACAAAAGTTTTATGAATTTATCATCATCCTTAAATTCTATGAACTATAATTCAGTTTATACATAAAAATATAAATTTATTTTACAAACAGCAAAACCAATTATATACATTTTAAGACCAAAAATATTAACAGAAATACTTTTTCAGGATCAGTCCATTCATTGGGAATGTTTCGAACTGACCTTCAAGTGTTCGTAATCGAAAGGTACTTGGACCTATCTTTTCAACGATAACAAAGGGACCTAACCAAAGCTTCTGAAACTTATTATGATCTCCCTTTTCCTCGTGAACTTTATCCCATTTTAAAACTAAGTCTCCCACCTGAAATTTTTGATTGGAACTAAAGAATTGGTCAAACCAAGACTTCACAATTTGTTGGTGTTTTGTAAAGTGTTTTTTTTACTTTTCTCTTTCTTCCTCAAGCTTTATCAAAGTGTTAATTCTCTTTTCCATTGCTGGACATTCTTCATCTTGAACAGACTGAGCTAACTGTAATGAAGGTAAGAATAAATTCGGTGGTAAAATAGCTTCAGTTCCATATACTAAGAAGAAGGGTGAGTTACCTATCGCAGCCTTAGGATTTACTCTGTCTACCCAAAGGGCATTGACTAATTCTGCATGCCAATCTCGATGGTGAGCTGAAATAGTTCTTTTGAGAATTTTCAATAAATTTTTGTTTGTTGATTCAGCTAAGCCGTTTCCATGAGGATGGTAGTTAGCTGAATACCTGATTCTTATTCCCTTCTCTAAGGCAAACTCAGTTAACTCAATTGATGAAAAATATGAAGCATTATCAAAGACGAGGGAATCTGGAATACCAAATCTTGTTATGATAAAGAATTCTAAAAATAATATAACCTGATTGGTATTTACAACCCTTAATGGTGCAGCTTCTGCCCAATGAGTAAAATAATCCGTTGCAGTTATTATATATTTGTGTTGCTTAGATGAGGGAGGATTTATTGGCCCTACTATCTCAATACCCCATTCCTGAAAGGGTCTTTCAACTAAAATAGGTTGTAAAGGAAAAGCAGGTTTCTTAACCCTTCCTACAGCAAGTTGACATTCTTGGCATTTTCTAACAAAAGTGTAGGAATCTTGAAACAAGTTAGGCCAATAATAGCCAGCCCTCAGAATTTTATGCGTGGTAGTTTATCCACCAAAATGACCTCCTGCTGGTCTAGAATGTAACTCCTTCAAAATTACTTCCATTTCATCTTTGTCTAGACATCGAAGCAATACTCTGTCTGAATTTCTCCGAAAGAGGACATTATCAATTAATAAATAAGGAGCAGATTTCAATCTAAGTGTTCTTTTCTTTCTTGGTTCTAAGTAATCAGGAGCAGTTCTTGTTTCTAAAAGTATTCTTATGTATGTATACCAGGAATCTTGTGGTGGAGGATAAAAATAAATTTCTCTGGTAAGTAAAACCTCATCAATGACAGTTTCAGTTATATCATTAGGTAGATGAGCAGCTTCAGCAGCTAATTTACATAATCCTTGACCTTTGACTATCGTTGAGGGTTTAATTTCTAAGTCATACTCTTGAAGGGTTGTCATCCCAGGTGCTCTTTTCTCACCTAAGTCCTTTTGCACTAACAAGTTTCTGAATGAGGAATAAGGGACAATTATTTTCGTTTTAGATTTCAATAAATATGGACGAAAATGTTTAACAGCTTTAAAAACAGCAAAATCTTGCTTATCAACATCATGGTAATTAAGTTCAGCACCTTTGAAATTTGAACTCATGAAGGAGATATGTACTTCATTATTTTGCTGATTTAATTGGGTTAAAAATGCTGCATATGAAATATCAGAAGAAAAAGTATACAATATGAAATATTTGTTAAAATTTGGGCTTAGAAGGCTAGGAGCTTCTAAAATGGCTTCTAAAATTTTCTGAAATGATTCTTTTTCAGTTTGTCCCCAATTAAAAATAATGTCTTTCTTAATCATTTTCTGCAAAGGATGAATGATTTCGGAGAAACTGGGAATGAATCTCCAAACAAAATTTATTTTACCGAGAAATGATTACATTTCTTTCTTTCTAGAAGGATAAGTTCTTTTTGAAATGGCTTGGGTTCTTTCCGGATCAATCATGATTCCATGTTTTGAAACCACGCAACCTAGTAAAATACCTTCTGAAACAGTAAATATTGTTTTTTAGGGTTTAAGTATATTCCAAATTTTCTACATTGTTCAAATACCTTTTTAAGATGATTAGGATGATCAGGTCGATTTTTAGAATATACAGTAACATCATCCAAATAGAAAACGACTGAATGGTTAATTAAGCCTCTAAAAGCAATATCCATTGCTCTTTGAAATGTTGCTCCAACATTAATTAACCCAAAGGGCATCTTGTGGTAAGCATATGTTCCCCATGGAGTTCTAAAGGTTGTTTTCAATTGATCATCTAGGGAAACCAATATTTGGTTGTATCTTGAGAAACCATCAAGGAGAGACAGTATCTTAGACCCAGACACCTTTTGAAGAATTTGTTCCATGGGAGGAACTGGATAATTATCCTTTTCAGAAGACTTATTCAGATTTCTAAAATCTACACATAACCTAATATCTCTGTTTTTCTTCCTGACTGGAACTAAGTTGGCTACCCACTGAGTATGCCTGATGGGAAAAATAATCTTGGCAGCTAACAAATTATTTAGTTCCTTCTTAATTGTCGGTTCTAGTGACGGGTGATATTTCCTTAGCTTTTGTTGAAAAGGTTTTGACTCCTGTTTAATTGGAATTATGTGTTGCATGACTTGTGTGTTGAAGGTTTTCAGGTCATCATATGTCCAAGCAAAGACATCCTTAAATTCCTTAAACAATTGTATAAATGTTTTTTTTTCTACGGGGTTTCAATCTACTCCTAGATTTATAGTTTGGAGATTTAGTTCTGTTCCTAAATTTATGGTTTCATACCTCATTTGAGAGCTATTAGTTTTACAATTAGGGACAGATCTAAATTTATCCTGCAGATCAAATAACTTTTCTAATCTTAGTACTGAATTAGGGACTGGTTTTACCTTTTCAAAAGATTTTTCAACTGAACAAACATCATTTATTACCGAAAAATCCCACAGATTTTCGTCATGAGTAACTTCGTCAATGGCTGAATCTTTAAAGGTATCTTCATTCATCAAAAAACTCAGCACCTGCACATCATTGTCAAATACATGCCAGTTAAAAATATTATCTGGTATGGAAGGTCTAAAAATCAATTCAACTGAAAAGAAATCTGATGTAAGATTTTCTGACGGAATTAACTTTGATGCTACATTTGCCAATAAATATGCTTCCTGATTTTGACTTCTAGGAATAGAAATTATGTCAAATGCATCAAAATGTGAAATAAGATTCCATACCTCTCGTTGATAACTCTGTAAATGTTCAGATAGACAGTGAATGGAGTTACGAACCTGTCTGATGATGATCTCGAAATCACCGTATACGATTAACTCTTTGATATTCAAATCAATTGCTTTTTTCAAACCTTGTATTAAAGCTTCATATTCCACAGTATTGTTTGTAAAATTGAATTCCATCCTACAAGCTATACAGGTTTTATTTCCCTGAGGGTCCACCAGTAGGCAACCAGCTCCTGCTCCTTCTTTGGATTTTGCACCATCAAAATATACAGTCCAAATAGAACTATTCACAACCACTTTGCTTTCTATAATATTTACAATATTCAGATTATCTACATCATTAATGGTTTCCTTGAATGAAGAGTTAGGAGAAATAGATGTCACATTTCTAATTTTAGATTGTTGTTTATTTTCAGAAAAGGCAGAATTTTCAGCTTTAAAATTACCAAATCCCAATTCATACATGTAATTCCCCATAATGCAATATGAAAATAAAACAGGTTCGTTAGGATCATGCAGTTCTGTGACAGTATGTTTCATATATATTTCTCTATTTATCTTTATCTTATTTGAATTTCCGTTCTTAGGTAACCATAATGTTGACCAGTCCGTGGCAAATAATCCATTCAATTGTTGAGACCAATCCCTACTTAAAAATAGACCATATGCATCTGGAATATCTGCAACAACAATATCTATAATTTGATAAACCGAAGGGTTACAAGCAATCCTGACTAAGACATCTTTCATTTCCCCAACAACCTTCACATTTGTCCTGTCCAATTGAGTTATTTGTGAATTTGATGGAACATATTTCCCATTCAACTTCTTGCATACTGATAAAGGCATCACATTGGAGGATGCTCTGGAGTCTACCATGCAATTATGAACATTCCTACTGAAAATCTCAAAGGTAAGTAAGAATGGAGGTGTGGTTGATTTAGAATTCTTACCTATAAGTAAGGCTTTGTCAGTCATTGCTTTTCCTTTATCAGTTGCTGTTGAATCATTATTAGAACTATTTGCAACAACATTTTGTTTTGCATTAGGAATAATTGAACTCATGGAAGGATTTATAACATGACTATTAGGCATTGGGTAGATTTGAAGAAGATCGTACATACTAATGTTTGCATGTGTCTTCTTTAAATCCTCAATTATATTATATTGTAAATCTAATTTTGGAGCATTTTGAATAGGCTGGGTAATTTTGGTTGATTGAGTTTGTTTGCTGGATTGAGTTTGTTTATTAGGCTGTGCATTATTGTTGTCATTATTTGTAGTATAACTTGAAGAAGCTCCAGGAGTGTTTGTGAATGCTCTACTATGAGTATTATAGGCATGTTGTCCTATAGGTGGACTTTTTCTCTCATATTCTTTCACAAGACTATCCCAAAAATGACCGTTAGCTTGTTGAGGTTCCTCTGATTCTTCATTATCTTCTAATTCCTCTTCTTCTTCATTTTCAGTTGTCTCTTGATTAGAAGGAGTTTCAGATAAAGATAAAATAGCTCGAATGGTATTAAAAATCTCTTCATTTGCTGCTATGTCAGGTGGTGTATTTTTATTATTTGTATTCGGGTTTTGTCTAAACTGATTTCTGAAATATCCCCTAGAAGGAGAAGCTTCATAATTGGTTTTCTTTAATCCTACAACCTCATTGGTTAATGTCCGAATAGAATTTTGCAGCTATTCTATATCAAATGCTTTGTCTTTTTCTGAATTGAGTTTTTCTGTCTTCCTACGAGGAAAAATATCAGATTTCCCACTTCTATCTGGTTCATAGGCCATAGAATCCTTCTCGACTTTAATGGCTTCCTCAAAAGTTTCTACTAACGTTGTTTTCCTAGCCCTCTTAACGAACATCCCATAATATTTTGGTAATGCTGAAGTATAATTTTCAATAATTATATCCTCGAGTGGTTGAGAAGCAATTGGAATTTTGTTTTTTAATGTCAAAAACCTTTGATTGAAATCTTTGATTCTTTCTTTAGGCTCCATTTTAATCCTAGATAATTCTAGAGCTAAAAGAGCAGGTGTTTTATCTTCCCCAAATTTATCTAAAAAAGCTTTATTAAATTCAACCCAGTTTGTGATTGATCCCTATACTAACGAAAAATACCAAGTAGAAGCTCTTCCTTTGAAAGTTAAAGGAAACAAATGACAAACTACATCTTCATGCTGAACATTCAAGGTTTGAACAGCTAACATGAATTTTTCGACATGCACTTCTGCAGGTTTTTTGTCATCTGGGTTAAATTTAGGGAGAAGTTTATCTGAGTGTTTAGGCAAAGGATGTTGTACACCAGGGATATCTACAGCAGCTGTTCTTAGCCAAGGAAGTTGTGGATTAGGTGGATTAAGTGGAGGATTGCCTCCTCCTCCCACAGGTACATTTCCTGCCATAGGACTTCTTTCATAACTTGAGGAACTTCCTGAATTGGATGATCTTGGACTATCAGGTGGTGATTCAGGAGGAGAAGGTGGCTGATCAAAACCACCTTCTACAATTAGTCTTCTAGAAGTGTTTGTCTGAATAGTTTTCCTTTGATGACTTTCAATCTAATGACGGGGAGTGCTATCAGCTACATCCAAATTTTGAGTAACTATGGTCAATTATGGATTATGTCGCTGTTGTCTGGGTAGACCATAACCTATTGGAGATACACCAAGTTGATTAGCGTATGTTCTTGTGAGAATATGTCGTGATTCTTCTAAATTTTGAGTGCTTTGTTCAGGAGTAAATGGAGATGTGATAGGATCACATTCAACGATGCTCCTAACAGTTTATATAAACGGTGATCTACCGAATTCTGGAGGATTTTGACTGGTTGAAAGTTTTTCATTAGTTTCATCTACCATTACTCATTAGCAGGCCCTCCTTCTAGCACCATTTGTTGGCCTGATTTTCTGACCTAGGCCAACGAGGTTATTCCCACACAATCAGCTTAAAACAGTGTCCGATGTGTTTGGAATAGCAAAACCTCGCAGGTTATGGTCCTACTACCAACTGAATTTTCTCTTAGGGAGAACTAAACTTCAGTAAAAGTCTATCCTAAAGTTATTTCTACCTAAATGAATCCTTTAATTAGTTTTCTACTACCTATGTTATCCTACAATTGCTTTCTTAAGGAAAGTCTTCGTTTTTGAGGTTTTTATATTTAATATCTTAAATATAAAAGACTATTAAAATTACTAAAAAATTATAAAAATATAATTTAACAACTGTTAAATATAGACTATACTAGGATAATAATAACTGAACTATCTTAACTATTCTATCTATCCTATCTCAGTTAAGATCGTTTTGAGTATTTATATTAATTATTAATTAATAATATGATAAACAGAGAGATAAGGAGTAAGATCTAAATAAAAATACTTAGATCATCTAC
>LPNX010599705.1:199048-220264 GCA_001517045.1 Pseudotsuga menziesii | reverse complement strand
AAGTCATACCAATCACGATATCAACTTAGAGATTTCCAGTCACATCCCATTCCAAAGATAAAACTTCAGCCAGGACAAAACTAGTATCAAAATAATATTTCAAATAAGTTTCTCTTCAGTCACTCCATCCTCTTCTCATAAAAATTACTAGCTTATATAATACTACCAGTATTTCGATTCAGTTTTCCCATAAATGCTACATCCAATACTATAGGAGTCTTATCACTATAAAAGAGAATCGAATCTCTTTTCATCAGACACTTGTCACTAAAAGATAACAATAAAAACAACTAGCCTGAAACAGTTGCTGGTTTAAAGGAACTGGCAAATTCGTGGCTGTTGTCAAAATTCCAGTCTTCAATGAACAGCCACGTCTTCCAACTGAAATCCAAAATATTAGAAACGTCCTAAAACTGTAGAGGATAGTGATGACATGCCCACATATTTTAAACAAACAAAAGCATCTTATTAAAAACCAATTAAAATAGAGATAACAAAAGAAACCATAATTTATATGTATGCCTGTAAAATAAAATCTGCGATTTTACAGGCATGCACAACAAAAACTTGTATTACCTGTTTGACAAAGAAACAACCCATGTAACTGAAAATGGAAATAATCATCGGGTTCTATTTTGAAGATCGACTATTCTTCTGGCTTCGGCTAGTTTGGCTTTAAGCCTGATGATCACTAACTTTTGTTTTTCTACTTGTTCAAGCAGATGTTGATTTGTACCTATCATTGATTTTTTCGCCTTTTTATATTTGTTCTTTTTTATGTTCATTTCTTTCCACCTATTAATCCAGTTCAACAACTCCTCCCTGAACGTCTTATTTTCCACCTCTATCAAAGCTGCATTAGATTGACACTGTTTAAGTTCATCTTTCAATTCTATAATCTTAGTCTCATATACCCTGTCCAGGACTTGTTGGAGAGTTTCCTCCACCTTGTCATGGCATGAATCTGCTGCCTGAGAAGAATCAGGTTTATCTACATCTTGAACAGGTGATGGAAAGCTCATCGAATATGACTCGGGGCCTGAACCATAGGCGTCCATACATGATGGAGCAACTTCTGCCTTACCCGACTCTATAATGTCTTGGGTCAATTTTGCACTATTATTCTATATAAGAGTAGGATCATCCATACAAGTAGTTTTAGGAACCGACGATGGAACGTCGTCCTCAAGCTGAATAATTGCTGGCTCAATACCCTGTTGATTAGTCATAGGAACAGAAGTTGTAGGTGCATTATTCATGCTTCTAGTAACTCTCCTAGAACGAACAAACACAATATTTTTTTATTCAAAACCTCCTCTGTCACAGCATACCTGCGCCAGTTGTTCTAGTTTATGCATAGACTCATTGCCATGTTTATGAGGAGTATTTAGCTTAGAGGTTTTTTATAATCAATAGTGTTAACATTTTCATCTTTGGTTAACTTGTCCCCTATCTTTGCAGGTGTACTACAACGTTTGTTAGATGGATATTGGTTCAAGGTTGCTTCAGAGTAACAGGGAGCTACATTCCCTACCCCTTCATCCCTGATAGTAGTATTTATGGGTGGATTGGCTTCCTAAAGCTCTTCATCCTTTGATTCGGCCTCCTGAACATTACTAATTTCATATTTTACAGTAGCCTTTCCTTTCCTACGAGTCTTTGGGAAATGGTTAGGCCAATATTGAGTCGGCCCAAATTGACATTCAATTAAAAATTCATCCCATGATTTGCCATTAAGAGACAACTGATGTTGTATTATAATTTTGACTAAACCATGATGAAAAAGACTTCTATTAGGATTATCGAAACTTTGAACCGAATGCGACATTTTTTCAGAATTTTCCATAGGTAGAATGACAGATTAAGTTTACAGCCTCTTAATGCTAACATAAGTCGTAAGTGATAATAATGTAGGTGAGAAAATAATCCATCGGACGATACGTACCTAACCAATATCTCGTATAAGGCTCACCATTCTAGCTTCAGGGACCTAACCAAAACCCCAATCTTCAATTTTGCACTAGCTGGCAATGGTAATAACAAGGACTGACACTTCTTTTTATTCACCTTACCACCTTTGAACCAACGCTCTCCAGTTTGTGGGAGCTTCGTGGCCTCTACAATTTTGTCTTCGTTAATGATAAACCTGAAACCCCCAATCTCTGCTACATTTTCTTTCAAACTCAAAGCAAACAGTTTGGTCACCTCCACGTTATGGCCATCAAATCACCTAAAGAACTAACTCCATCCAACCTTTTCAAATCGTAGGGCAACCTTCTCATCTGCTTCAACAAGATCTGAACCTGAGATTTCAAAACGACTCAGCGGAGCCAAGGCTTCCTCACTACTATCCTGATTATGAAATGGAATGAATGGAGTCATGAAGAGGGAAGGGATAGGAACACAGGTGAAAGACATGATGCGAAATGTCAAATCCTCACATGCTTCATACCTGACAGAGATGAGGGCTCTAAGTTTGGCCATTTCAATCAAATTTAGCGATGATGAACGCTACAACCAGCGTTTTGCTATGATAAATGCATGTCTAACCACGAATAACTGTAGATCCTAACCAATTCTATATATCAAGGATTATCCGATTCATGAATCGTAAATCGAGACATTGATTACACATAGTGGGCATGATGAGCTCGTACCTCGTTACGAAATGGAATGGTTTTCAACATTAAATCCTGCTGATACGATTCATTAATACATTCACAACTGTCAATTTACGACGAAAGGTGTTAGCCAAATATTCATGCCAACGCAGCGATCCAAGTAACAGGCGTTAATTTTTTGGCATATGGGTCGTGTATCCTCATAAAAATGGTCAATTGATAATCTCCTCTAGATTATACGTGAAAGGTGGTAGCGTTTATTGATATGACAACATATTGTCAAAACAGTAAATCCTAATGTTTGCACTACAACTAACTAATGATCTAACTTATGTATATACATAAAGTCTCATTGATATAGTTTAAAACTTTACAAAAATCCTATCCATTAATATCCCAAATCAAATTTGATAGGATACAAAGCCATAAAACTATAATATATGAAGATGTCAAAATGAGACTCATTTATTTGTTTTTCCACTAGCTATATATATACACAATTTTATAAAGTCATGGTAATATATTTAAGTTACATATGAAATGTGATTTTAGGTTTAATAAGAATTTTAATTTAATAATTCACCTTTAGTTCTAGGATTTTAAGAACTTATAATATCTTATCAATAACCATCTTTAAACAAATTCAAAATGTGTTTTCGTTGAACCTCAATTAGCATACTATCCCTTTGAATTTATTAAATCAATATATATAATCAAATAGATTAATTAATGATAGAATTGATTATATAACAAATGATGAAACTGACAGCTGCTAATTATCAAGTTTATGAAAATGTTTTCAAAAACTTCTAATATGTCCCTTGACTCTTCTACAATTGATAATACCTTCAGAATCGAAGATTCTGAAGGCACTCTTTTATAAGTTTTAAAGGTAAATCATAAAAGAGAGCTGATCTCCCTTCATTTTTCATTAAAATGAAGGGGTTGTTGCTGATTGCCAACAGGGACCTGATGAAATTTTGCGACAATGTGTCCTCCCACATGAACAAGAGCATATTTTAGAAGAGGCGCACGTCGAAGTAGATGGGGGGCACTATGGAGGACGAGATACTATGCAGAAGGTGCTTTGCGCAGGGATTTGGTGGCCCACTCTTCATAATGATGCGACAAGTTATGCACAGAGCTGCGATGTCTATCAATGAATTTGAAAGCCATTGCGATGAGATGAGATGCCGCTAATACCCCCCCAAGTAACTTTGCAACCTTTTGATAAATGGGAGGTAGACTTTGGGGGTCCAATCAACCCACTAGGGAAAAGAATTGGTGCACGCTACATAATCACTGCGATGGACTATTTGACGATATGGGAGGAGGCTACACCAGATGTGGATTGCAATGCTGCAATGGCAACCAGATTTCTATTTGAGAATATTGTGACGCGGTTTGGGTGTTCCAGAATATTGATGAGTGACCAGGGTAGTAATTTTATCAACCACACAGTAAGAGCGATGATAGAAGAATTACAAGTTCAGCACAAGAAAAATACACCATACCATTCGCAAGTGAATGGACCTGTGAAGGCATTCAACAAAATATTGGAGCATGCACTTACCAAGGTATGTAACACTAACCGAGATGACTGGGATCTGAAGATTCGTGCAGGGGTGTGGTCCTATCGCACCACATGTAAGATATTTACGGGGAAAACACCATTCAAATTGGTATATGGGAAAGAGGCAGTTATTCCTATGGAATACATCGTTCTCATTCTATGCATTGTTGCTACGACCTAAATGGATGACAATGATGCACTAGAGGAGTGCATGGCACAACTGATACAGCTTCAAGAAGACTATTTTATTGCAAGTTTCCACCAGCATGTTGAGAAATATCGACAAAATGCATGGCATGATCACCACATAAAGAACAAATAATTTCAGCAAGTGGATTTGGTGCTGCTATATGACAGCAATTCTTGAAGCATCTGGGTAGGCTACAAATGCACTAGCTTGGCCCATATCTTGTCAATTCTATCACCTTTGTGGGCGCAGTTCAATTACAGTAGTTAGATGGTGCAGTACTACCAAATCTCATGAATGGAAACTGCTTGAATCCCTATCAGACAAGGGCATAGTGCCTGAAGCACTGAGCACTAAAAAACAAAAGTAGACTAGATAGAGGAGAGAAGGGAGTGCCAGGAGGAAGTGGTTGTGCAAGCATAGGAGTTATTTGCATAGAGTTGTTATCCCAATTGCGGTATTCGAAGGGTTGTGATATAGTCAAATCAGCAATAAATGAAAATAGTTAGTCGGTGAATCTTGTTAACATTATGTGCATTTATGGATGATCTGACCATTGGATTAACAGAATCGATGGCGAATTTAGGTGTTTAAAGCAGGATTTATTCATGATGGTTGTGGATGATTTATTAATGATTACTGATGGATTGGCCTCGTGCTATAAGAAGGCCCTCAACATAGGTCAAAAGCACCATTTGAGCTGTGTTGAGTCGAGTTGCAGAGAGCGTTTGAAGCTGATTTTTGTTAAGAGCAATGTGTGAGTTACAGAGTGAAGTAGAGGGTGTGCACTAGGGAGTTATATTGGTCTGGCATGATAAGAAACCCCAAGATAGTAGAGGTATTGAGTGAGCACGATTCCACAGTTCCACCAACTTCCATCATTGAAGAAATCATGAGCATTCCATTCGGATCATCCTCAATTCTGTGGGGGAATTAGAAGTCCCAGAAGCCAAGCTCAACACCACCTCAAAAGCGACAGATGAGAACTTCCATATGAGTGCAAGGGGAAGGAACTGCATAGATGAGGCCCTCTAGCTCAGGAGCGGTCGAGTCAACGGTTCACACAGGGATTTATGTGAAGTATATTCCAGGGTACATTGCTCCCACCCTCCCTAGGATCACGATGAAGTATAAGGATCACAATTTGTTGCTATGGAAGGACATAGTAGATGAGCCCTACAAATCATTGTTGATGGTCATAGGAGCCCCCATCTTATGTATTCTGCAACCATCGACGGAATGAGCGAACAACTCTGGGTTATTGGGGCTTATCAACATGCCACATTTTGGGTAGTTGAATGAAGCAAATGCATGCGTCAAACAACTTTTGGTGTGTTTTCATGGAGGAACACTATGGTTGGACACACCAATCATTCCCACGGTGGATTTGATTTCTAAAATTACAGGATTGCCGAAGGATGGGGAAGACCCATTGCAATATTTCAAAGGACGAGATAATGATAAGCGTCTAGCGGCTCATTTGAAGGAACATGATGATTTGCAATGTGATGGCAGAGCCTATCACATCAACAACATCAATGACAGAATGATACGTATTAGTTCCCAAATACTGGCGAGTAGAATTGTTAGAAAGAGTCACCCTATTCAGTGCAATTCATGAGTTATTGCATGTGCGTAGAAATGCGTCGAGGGAGTCCACATGAACTGGTCCCTCTTTTTATCGAATCAACTGATGGAGGACGTGATCACAGTTAAGGTTGGAGAGAGAAATGTTTCTTATAGTTGGCTACTAATCTTGATTGCATTGGTGGCTTGGATGGAGCCAGAGAATTAC
Source organism: Pseudotsuga menziesii (assembly GCA_001517045.1). Taxonomy (NCBI): domain Eukaryota; kingdom Viridiplantae; phylum Streptophyta; class Pinopsida; order Pinales; family Pinaceae; genus Pseudotsuga; species Pseudotsuga menziesii. The sequence continues at coordinate 214,088 of LPNX010599705.1, read as the reverse complement.
CAAGGAATGACTGTCAAAGCTTCCAAGGTGTGGAAGGGCGCACAATATCAAGACTTATGGTGGGTGGAGGAGGCTAGTCGGAAAAAAAATTGTGCAAGCCACTTTTGGGTCTACTGGGAGGCATTGCAAGAAGCATTGGTCAAAATCCCAAGGTTATTAGATGCAGTAGAAGTGAAATATAATTAGCAGATTATGTGGATCACCATCAGACTGCACACTATTCAGATCCAGGAACATCGTGACCCTGATAAGCAATGATGACCCATGGCGTATAAGGTGAGGGATGAATAATTGCAAGCAGTAGTTCAATATTGGCCTGCAGAATGGCTTGACCTGGTCAATGCAGATTAAGTATTAGAGGGGAAACATGTAGATGCCCCTGAAGAACCTATGTGCCAAGAGTAGATTATTCATGAATCTAATGGAGAGTCGTTGATCAATACTGATCCGGATGCACAACGCATCCTTGAGGAGATCATAATGAAGCACATAATGGAGCAGGATGTCGACAGTAGTACTAGATCAGTATTGCAGGCCCAATTTTAGCAGCTTATTAAGGTTGTCACAGATTCATCTTATATAGCAACGAATGCAATGCGCCAGTCCACCCAGGAAGGATTTGTTGAGGTAAGAAACAAGTTGGATTATGTTTACAATGTTGTTTTGAAGAGAGCACTAGAGAGTGTCGCTATGCAAGAATTCCCATCGATTAGCACCAAGCCGCGAGCTAGGAACATCCAAGTTCCCCCAACTACAATCGATGTAGGAAATGTGGATGTGAATTCCTCATTGCACCAGCTACAAAGTATCACCTTAGATATCAACAAGATATCAACCTAGAATTTAGTACACATGCAGCAGGTCGCAATCCAAGAGTTGGCTGATAGGAAGAAGAAGCTCAGCAACCAGTACTTGCAGTTGCAGGATGAAGCTGAGAAGCTGAGGAAGGAAGTAGAGGGGTTGAAACAGGGAAAGGACCAGCTCACAAAATAAATATCGTAGGATATTGAAGCCTTGAAGATGACATAGGACGAACTGGAAAGGAAGGCTACTACAGGGATCACTGAATTGAAAAAGGAAACCGACTGCCTTGCTTTTGAAAAGGCGTAGCTATTTTCTAGTAGAGGTGGGGTCGAAGAGGCTATTGATGCGACCTTCCAACACATCCATGAAAGAAAAGAAGAACGTGATGCATTCGCTAAGGCCAAGCGACTTGGAGAAGTCATTATGTAGCTCCATAAAGACAACAACATGTTAAACGCTATGGTTTACCTGGACACACCACTAGAGCAGGATGCGGAGGAGAAGATGACCATTGAAGAGATTGCGGCATAGTTTAATGACCTGGAGAAAGATTCTAAGAATATCGTAGAGGAAATGACACAGTTTTGGGGTAATATTGTTAAGTATGAGCAGCTAGAACAAATTACAACACAGTTGCAGGAAGCTAAGAACCAGTTGGCCACACTGAAGAAAGCATTACAGACCATGCCGCCCATTGTGTCAATCATGTGATTCGCTGAGTTAAAGGAACTGCAGCAACGTAAAATCTCAGGAGAGACAGTGGAAATGCAATGACCAGCTCGACGAGTTCCAAGATATTGGAGCCCAATTGTCGGCAAAAGTTGTTGATGCACTATAAGATGTGTAAGATGACAAGAAAGAAATCAATGCAAAGATGGTGGAGCACCAATTTAAGTAGGATCGGCTTATGTTTCAGGATGTTGCTGATAAATTCAAAGCACAAGTCAACGAAATTTCTCAACAATACAACAAATTCAGCAAGAAGACCAATGAGTACACCATGTCCATCTGACATGGCTCGAGGACGAGCCACAAGACTATGTTGGGGGCCTACTGGAAAGGGGTTGGAAGTAAGTGAGTTGTGCAGCATATAGGATGCTGCACATACTCACGTGGCACCGTGCAAGGAAAAGATAGTGCAATAGGCAGAAAATAGTCCACTTTTTGATAGTTTCATGTCACTTTTTGTACTTATTGACCATTTTTACAGAATATTAGTCCTTAGTAATTAAGTTAGTTGGAAGTTTGTTAGAAGTTAGTTAGAAGTGGACCTTGAATGTAAAGGTGCAAGCCTATAAATAGAATAATTATGCATGTAAGAGATATACATGGAGAATGAATACCAAATGTGATACTAGACAAAGTGATATTGTACTGGATCGTTGTCTGTTTTTGGTCTAGGATTTGTTCTATGGGTTTAATATGATGTGATGTGGATTGATCTGAACTCCTATTTCCCTTTATCTTTTCATGTTTTACATTGATGTGATTCTGATGATGAATGATGAATAGATCTGCATGTGAATGGATAATGCGATGCTTTGTGCTTATGGATAAAATCATCTTTTAGATATGTTTTTCCCCTTAGTATATTTGTTGTAATGATGAATGAATAATATGACATGATGAATGGTTCTGTTTTTTAGCAAGTATATTAGGTCTAGAAGTTAAGTTGATGAATCTTCAATGCCCCAACCCTCCTCTATACTGGAGAAACTTAGTTCTGACAGCTCTCCCTCAAACATCTCGGGTGAGACCTCATCCACTCTGCGGGTGTTGCTAAATAGGGTTAAACATGTCTGGGTCGATGCTCAAGGAGATCACAGTCTATTGAGCATCAACAGAGTGGGACCCCTATCGATTGGGTTTTGTTGGTTAGGATCTCACCAACAGGGCTACATTGACCACCTAGATTGGAAGAAAAAGCTAGATTGTGTCCTCTACATCGTCGATATGAAGGGAGGGGACGTGACAATAAACAAAGTAACATTAAATGATTAGTAGTATCAACTCCGTATTTACCTTTCAAATTTGGGATGTGTAAAGCTAACTTTTGTTAACCCAAAAATTCCCCAATTTGCTCTATATGGCCTACACCACATGAAGACATCAATTTCCTAATTGTCAACCCCCACATCCTTATTTAACCTATGCTTTCCCCTTAAATGCTCAAAAAATATCAAAAAGGGGCTTAAAAACACACAAAAGAGCCAAAATAGCTCCCAAAGGGGATAAATCCCTCAAAAAAGAGCTAAAATCCCTAAAATGGACTAAAAACCCCAAAGGGAGCTAAGAAAGAGGCAGAAAGGGCTTAAAACTCTATAAAGGGCTTGAAACCATAACCAAGGGATAAAAACCCTAAAACAAGAGAAAAATATATAAATAAGAGGGTGGGGGTCACTATCAACACAACTCCATTTCTTCCTACCATTGCTCTGCCTGTATGAGTGCCTTGAGAAACCATCATTCTAAAGACATTCATTCCCTTCATTCCATTTTTCTCCACTATCCAAACCTCTTGCATGTTGATCCTTGCTCCATACCACCCAACTTTGCAGTGAGGTAGCTTCTTGAGCCTAGGAACAGTGGCCCCATTTTAAACTAAGCTAGAAGGTATATGGTCTCATGTATTCTATTTGATTTTGTTTCGTAGGTTGTCTAGATATAGATGCTATGATTTCTGACATTTTGTTGTAGGTTCTCCATTGTTCATTGACTCTATCCTTACGTCCTGTAAATGAAAGGTAGGTGAAATTGCACATAACTAGGGTGTATTCCCTACTACATTTTGGCGACTCCATCGGGTCGATCCCACTGGATCCCTGGGGTTTAATAGTTTCTGTAGATCTTTGATTAGTTTCTTAGAATTTTTCTTCCTAGTTTCTTTCATTTCTGTTACTAGTCAAGCCCTCCCGAGACCGACCTGAACCTGTTTAGCCAACGTACCAGTTACTATCAGCCGTTCTCAGTTCCAATTTTTTATTTTTTGATTCATGGGCCAAGTTTCCTGTTTCGAGCCTAAAAGGGAGACCCCCTCACTGATTTTGGTCCTAAAAGAGCAACCCCCTGACCACATTAGCCCCGATGGGAGAAACCTGCCTCTGTAGGATAAGTCACATGTTTTAGGCCTAATAGAGAGACCCCCTCACCTATTTTTGGCTGAAAGAGGTGACCCCCTCGCTACATTGGCCTCAAAAAGAGCGATCTGCATCTCGGGTTTCCTATTGCTTCTGTTAGGGCTGTCTGTGCGGCTGAACCGCCTCTGTCCAATATCTTGTTTTGTCTATAAGTATTTTTTTAGATCGATTGTGTGTGTAGTTAATTGTTTACAAATACAGATTTGTTTAATTCTTAGTTAAAATTATGCAAATTTTATTTCATTCACATTCTTAAAACTTAGAAGAAATTAACCTCCTCTCCCAACCCTTCCTCCTCTACTCAGTCATCACCCTCCAGGGTATTCTGAGATAAGATAGAGGGTTTAGAAAGTGTAGTAATAGGCACTTGTCATTGATATTGCTCCAAACCATTAAAAACAAGTGACTTGGAAGATAAAGGGGGTGGAGACCGTTGCGGGTCTCACGGCATTCGCATCCTCCTTGTTGATCAACCGTGCATGTGAAGAGTGACCTATGGATCTACGAGTAGGATTTTTCGCACTGTGTTGAGATCCCAGCGCTCTTTCTTGGCCAAAGAGGAATACAAGGATAGGATAGACACATTATAGATTTGCATGTTTTCAGTTTAAAGTATCACTTTTACTTCTGTTCATTTTTTCTAGTTTTACATATTACAGGTTTCCCATGGCTTCACAGAAAAACTAGAACCTTGATTTCCTATCATATACTTGCAAAAAGGATTTAAAATAAATAGGACTCTTTCACAAAAGTGTAAACAACCACACCATTCTAATCAACCAAACTCAGTTCATGATGTTGAGCGAACCTCTAAAATCAACCAATTTACTTTAAGTCAAAATATTTGCAGTTTGAGGACATAAGTCAATAACTTCCATAACTGTGGGAAGCACTTGGGATTTTTCCTAGAACTCATTGTGAGGAGTACCATAGGAACCCCAAAGTATTTGGCCAATGAGAGGAATTTCTAAGCAAAAAAGGACAATGACCGCCTCCAATTGACTAGTAAAACCTATGAGGAAAAATCCAAGCACTATCTTCTGGAAGTCTTGGTGACTGAGCAACCACCTACAATTAATCCATCACATTCCTCCTCTCATATCAGGGGGGATTCCCCTTATTTTGGACCTTTAAACCAGCACTGTCGAGACCTTACTTGACAACCCTCTTCACCATTGGAAGGCCACATAGCCTCTAACTCTGACTCAGATTCATACCAATCTGAGACACACTTTCATACTGCACCGTCTAGCCCCATGACTAGTGCAAAACTAGATCCTTTCTCCAGAGGGGTGAGTGGTAGTGGACCCACATCCATGCCTCACCTCATCACCAACATCCCTATCATTGGCCCCTATGCCCCTGTGCATACTGTTATAACTCATCTACCCATTAGTAGTGGACCCACACCAACCCCCATCCTTACTACTGTATTGCCATTTACACCTAGTGGCAGTGGCCCTGTCATTCCCACAGTCCCCCCTTTCATACCTCGGGGCAGTGACCCAGTTGTTACCACAATATCACTTCTCATACCTAGGGGCAGTGGCCTACCCAACACCATCCTGACTATCCCCGTCGTAGGAAGTCAACTTCAAGTGCCCCCAACCATGCAAGGACAACAAGTTCTTGCAAACTTCGGCACCATCACAAGCCCTTCCCACACTAGTCTTGGGGCTAATATCACATTCATGGAACGCCTTAACTTTCTTGATTTGGATATATTAACCAATGACCCAATCTTCCACCAACCCCATTGTCCCCCTATGCCAAATAAAATCCCATCAGACATCCCAAAATTATAAGGGGAGGCAGGGGAGTGCCCCCAAAACCATATCATAACATTTCATATATGGTGCTCATCAAAGAACACCATGGATGATTCAATCAGACTCATTTTGTTCCAGTGCACCCTCACAAGCACCGTAGCCAAGTGGTACATTGAGCTTTCGCAAGCCGCCTACCCAAGCTTCAGCTCTTTAGTCTTCATGTTTGTGTAGTATTTCCAATTCCCCATTCGCTATGACAAGGGCATGGAGATACTCCTATATTTCCACCAAAATATGACAACTCATATAACCGACCACATTCACCAATGGTGGCAACATCGGATCTTTTGCAAGATTCAGCTGGAAGATAGGATATTCCTCGATTTGTTTTTAAAGACCTTGCTACCACCCATAGCTAAGGACGTCACCTCTAAGTGTCCCCATTCCAAGGAAAATGCCATCTTGAAGGCACAACAATTTGATTGAGTTTATGCACTGTCAGGGTACCTGTACACCATTCTTCTTGATGCTCCCCGTGCCGATACCTACCACTGTTACACGCAGGGGGCATCATATGATACATATGGAATTATAGGTTCTATTTCCCATGATGCACAACACCATGCAGAACCTCCTATGATACCACTACATCCAAGCAACACCACTAGTGTTTCCCACCCTAACCAACCCCCCAACTACTCAAGCTTGATGTCTCATTCTAGAGCCACAACCTCCTATGCACAACCCACGCCACAACAGCATGTCCATGCACCAACTTGGCCAACACAATAGTATTCAAAACAAACGACCGGATTTGTATCCCTCCCAGCTCTCCCAGTCTACTATGCACCACTTGAGCAAGCTGTTTCATCCCCCGCCCCAGCCCCCTCAACACCCTTGGGATAAGTTTTTTCCCAGCAAAATTTTCCCAACCAACCTACCCCTAACAACCAACAAGGGAAAGGAAGAAATAACCGAGCTAGGAATCAAGGAAAAAACCAACCGTAAGGAGCTAGCCAACAATCAAATCCTCCCAACAACACCTGAGAAAACTGGTCAGCTCAAAATCCCCAACAACCCAACCCACCTAGATGAAATTCCCCATTATGGACAAATCAATCATGCAAACTATGCGACATCTTGTTGGTGCTTAGGGCAGACATGGGTTCTTATACTCTTATCTTCACACCAACAAACAGACCCACAGTGTTGGCCCTTCAGGCAACAACCTATGAACAGGTTGCAGTCTCACCCGAAACAGTTATGGGGTGCCGCAGAATCAGGTTTCTACAGGAAAAAGAGGGATATTACTGTACCTTTAACCTTAACAAATAATAATCATACAATACAGAGCTTCGATATTCACTTAAATAGCTTTGTAGTTAGATCAAAAGACAGTTTCTTACTTAACCCTTAACTGGAAATTCACAGCGAAGTTAATGCCTAACAATTAGCTTACTTTATCATTCACCTACTTATCAATTGCAGAAAAAATAACAGAACACAACATAAAATAACCACCACAACACAAGATATACATGGTTCACCCCCAGTGTAGGGGCTACGTCCACAGAACTGCAGTTATATTCAACTCTTTATAAAACACACAGTTCTGATCTGCACACTCAGCTGCATATCTTCTCAACAACCCGAAGTTGTGCACTTAGTTGTAGCACTTTCCTTCCAAAACCCTCTGCGCACACAGCTGTAGAGGTCATCCATGCACTCAGTTGGGACTTAACCTTTCATCAAATCCCTCTGCACACACAGCTGCAGAGGTCATCCATGCACACAGCTGGGACTTGACCTTAAACCCTAAAATAGGTCTTAACTTCTTCGCATCAAATCATCATACATCAAAAACCTTTTCTGACTCCTTTACATAAGTGCCTATTTATACAAGTGCACTATTACAATACCATGGGCTTAAACCATGGGTACCCACAAACCATGGGTTATTTACAAAAAGAGGGGCTTCGACCCAACCCCTAAGACTATTTTGTGCCGCAACTCCGCTTACAAGCTTCGCACCAAAACATCGGAGTTTCCAAAATTAAGGACCTTCAAGGTTCGAACCCCAATAGGCCCCTAAGACTCACCAGTGTCATGTATTTGGACACTCTACTTCTTTTCCAGAGGGAGAATCTTGTTGGCGAAGATAGTAAATTGCTTGTTGAGGCTGCGCATGATATCTTTGGATGCTTTCTCCTTCTCCACTATCTCCTGCAATACTACTGCAGATGCTTCATTGGCCTTTTCCTATGCGAACGCATCATACTCGTTCAGGACTTTGAACTAGTTGTCCACAGCAGTGCTCAGATGTAAGGCCTCGTTAATGAGGGGCTGCACAAAGTTCACCAACAGTGTTTCTTTCCTTCTGTACGCCTCAATTTCTTGTTGGAGCTCATTGCTCTGCTTCACCTTAACAATCTTCTCCATAGGAGGCAATGTCTTGATTTCCGCTTTGACTGCATCCAGCTCTATCTGTCACCGCTTGATAGTTTCTTGCAACTTTTCAACTTTTGGGTTGTCTTGCAAGTTTTCCCAGGCCTCGACGCTTTCATCTAGCAGCTTTGCTGCACTACTTACAAGATCTGAGATCTTGGTTGCTGAGGCCTGAATATCTCTACGACACTGCTCCCTGACTTCTGGTGGAATCTTAGGAATGATGCGAAGTTGAAGCTTCGCAATCTGAGCCTCATGTCTAGCTTTCAGCTTCTCTATCTAGCTTCGAGACTGTTTTGCATAGTCTTTCAGCTTGACTATTCTTTGCTCCAGTTCTTCTTCAGCCTACATGTCAAATTTAGGGAGACTTCGACATGCCTCATCCAATACTCGCGCCAATGCAGCCTGCTTGCTTTATTCTTCCCTCTTCTTCTATTTTGCCTCTTCCAACTATGCTGTGAGGCTCTCACTCTGCTTCATGATATTTTCCAACTTCCTATGCAAGAAGCTGTCGCGTTCTCGGATCTCGTTCATGATTGCCAATTGACAAAGATGCAGCTCGGGCATGGACAACTTGGCGTAGTCTATCTCAACTGTCATACTCATCTGTGAGCGAGATGTTGCATCAGTTATTATGAGGGATGAACTTGGTACTTGTCCTCTATTGTATCTACCTGCGTGCCTACTGGGGCACTACTTGCTACAGCGCCAGTCGCTATTCTTTCTGCTAACTCCTTTAGTTCTATAATTCGTTGTGCTACGCCAGCGAGCGCATCAAGGTGCGTAGCTGCAAACTCTGACCATTTGTTGGTTAATACTTCTATGGACTTCGTCATAGCCTGATTAAGCTCTTCAATTGTCAAAGTGGGCTCTTCAACAATATTCTTTCCCTTTGATGCCTTCGCTTTCTTTCTGGGCTGAGGCTTAGTCACTTCTTCTGCCTCTGGAGACTTGCGCTTATCTGGGCGATTAGGGTTTGAGATGGTTTTGACCGATTCTTCTTCTTCTTCATCAGCTCCATCATCACCACCCTGGTCGCCTTCGCTCTGCTGTGACTCACTTTGTTCTTCGCTCTCTTCTGGTGGGTCACTCTGTGGTGCCTGACTAGGACCTGTGCCCACATCGGTTACTGGGGGGACTGGTATGTTGGGCCTTGTTCCTGCATCCTTCATCCATTTAGTCGGCCACTGCTGAAATACTGTGAGGATGTCTTCCTGGGTCACCACATATGGCAACTTCTAGCATGCATGTTTATCATCTGCGTGGGCCTGGATGAAGACATTGTGCATGTCAGCCTTAAAGTTGGCCACTCCCGCATACTGAGAAAATAGATCCTTACTGAGCCTCGGTGTTTTGAGGATCTCATATGAAATATTCATTGCATAGAAGGTGAACACGTAGTTCATCATCTACTATAAGGCCTTATCCTGTGAGACCCAAAGAGATGCGTACCTTGCTGCACTAGGCATCTACGGAGGCACATCAACAAACTGCGCCTCGGTAGGTTCTCTCCATCCTACCAGTGCGATAAGAACTATCAACCATGAATAATGAAAGGGTCTACCTTTCTCCTGTGCATCGTGGACATCTTCGAGGAATTCTCTAGCAATGTACTCTACCCATTTGTAACTGTAGCCTTCGGCACAGTTCACAACAATACTGACAATCGGGGCAGGTACTTCATTCGGTCTGCACTTCTGCATTCGTTTGCATGCTAAGAGCTCTGTGGTGAAGAGAATGTTTTGGTGCCGAATTGTTGAGGTTTGATACCCTTGCTTTCCTTTCATCAACCTGAAGCGGTCCTTCATGTGCTGTGCTAGCTTCGTCTCTTCGTGCTTCCCAACGAATTCGATCCCAGGATCAGGCCCTTCCTTCGGCAAGCCTGTAATCCTGTGAATCAATTCTCCATCAATGGAAATTCACTGGTTTCCTATCCACAGGTGCCCATCATGCACCAACGCTAATAGCTGCTTGACCACCATGGTAACCTACGTGCTGTAACCAAAGTGGGGGACATTTAGCATCTTCAACAAGCTAGCTTGCTCCAAGCTAGCAGCCCACTACTTCACTTCAAGCAACGTCGTTCTAGTCTTTGGATAATGGATGGCGTGCAAGTATTTCCTAGGTGTGAACTGCGGAAATTTCCCATGATCATTCGTATCGTGGTCTGCGTACTTGATCCAGTCGATTTTTCCTGTCATTGTCCTGACCAACTGCACACCCTGTGGTAGCAAAGGGGTGCATAATGTGAACTTGGTTGTCCGTCGAGGTGGCTGAAATCCTGGTCAAACGGGTGGAAGATATGGTGGACGTTGTGATGCAATGTTCTCATCCTCACCAAAGTCTTCAAAACCTTCAGGTGGGAGCTCTGTTGAACCAGAAGGATTCATCTCAGGATCCTCCGGTGTCTTCCCTGATGGCTTGTGCCTGTCTTCGTTCCTCTTAGAGCGAACTTCCGGTTTAAACTTCTTCCTAGTAGATCATGTCTACATTGGTTGATTTGGTGCTGGGGGAGTCTCTTTGAGAGGTGTAGATGCAGGTGGATTTCTCATAAGGTTCTGCAGACCCCTCTGTATGAATTCTCTTAACAATTCCTGGACTTCACGATCAGCTGACATGGACTGAACCGTAAAACTCAAGAAAATGCGTAATGCGAAATTCGCAGGCTTGGGTGTCTTCTTATAGAATCCAACAACCAAATCTGCCATAACTGTGCATTGAAGACACCAAATATAACTGAAGAGTGGTATATCTTGTCCAAATGGCGTTAGATTTCCCAAAATCTCATCATTACAGGCAGTTAATGTAGTTAACGTACTGGTGCCACCAAATATAATTGTTTCCAATGGTCGCATTTTAAGCTCCGACACACCTTTCTTCTTCGACACAACCAGTAACTTTGGCTGCACCACAATAAGGGTCTTCGACACAATACAAACCTTCGACACATCCTGACACCATGACAAAATTTATTCGACAACCTCAATGATTCCTGCAGCTAGCATCTTATCTATCTCCATTTTGACTTTTTCTTTATATTTAGGGTTCAGCCTATAAGGGCGCTACTTCACAGGCTTTGCATCAGCTTTCAAAGGGATTTTTATCACTCCTATATCACCAAGGATACCTTTCATTTCTGAGAACTTCGTCGAAAATAAGTCCTGATACTCATGGAGAAGTTTAGTCACTTTTCCTACGATTTATTCGTCCCAATAATCTCCAATGGTAGCGTACTTAGGCATTTCTTCTGATCCAATGTTTACTTTCCTTGTCTTCAAAGGCTGAGTTACTTTAGGTTATTCGGCTGCTGGTCCATGTACTTTTCATGTCCTTCTGACTCAGGAATATTAATGTTGCATGGGTCATCGTCTTCATCAATGGCGAGGTTATATCATTCTACTGCATTAGCTTCTTGTTCCTTCCAATCAAGTTGGTACTTGGCTATTTCTTTGTCATCAAATACCTTAGTATGGATCAACCTAATAGCTACATTCAAAGTAGGGCAAACCTCATTAATAGAAAATTTGAGCACAAAACTATCAACAAGACTAACCCAACTTACAGTACCATGATGAAGCTCCACCTCCGCATACCAGTTCTTTGCTATAGGTTCCAGAGTGTGTACAAACCTATGTACACATTCTTCACATGGTACATGCTTCCATGCTTCATAACACTGCTCCAAATGTTCCTGAGGGCTAGTCTTACCATCAAATCTGCTACGCACCTCCTGAGGTTGATCCATGAATCTCAGGCGAAGAAAATTTTGACAAGCTCCCCAACTATGAATATACTGTTTATGACCATTCCACCATCTAGCAGTTGTGGCTCTGAATACTGAATCTAGAGTCTCCATTTTCTGTGAATCTGGTACATGCTCTGAGAATTGTACAATAAAATCTTCTGGGTCTGTCAAGCCATCAAAAGTAGGTAAGACTCTTTTCTAGGAGCTAACCCATCTGAGAGACTTGGTAATTCTTGCACATCGATGTCCATGTAGCTCATAAAGTCTATTCTGCCAATTCTCTAAGCCTTCGTCTGAATCAATCATGCAAGAACTGTCACACTACCAATCCATTATACCTTCAGTAGTAGGGTTAACATAGTCTTATTCTTTAGCTATGATGTTTTAAATATGATCCAAAACATCCTGGTCTTCATCTCTTACTGGCTCTATGTACCTTTCTCCTTGAGAAGGGTCCAACGGTACTATGACTCTCAAGCCTTTACCTTCAAAAGTCATCTGTCTATTCTTAAGGTTGATTACTGCATAGTTGTCTATTTCCCATTCAATTCCTAGCAAGGCTGGATAGGGTTTTCTATCATCAATTATTTCAATGACTTCAAAATCTTCTAAGGTACTGAATCCATCAATATCCACTAGTACACTAGGGAAGCTTCCCAAGGGCACAATCTTCTGCTGATTGGCTAATCTCAACTGTATAGGGGACCATTCGAGCGTAGGTTTTCCAATTTTTTCCCATGTCTACTTAGTTAGGACATTCACTTCTGATCCTAGATCTAAAATGATATCAGTCATGTCATAATCTCCTATCTAAGCATGCAATCTCATTTCTCTTCCAGTCCTTTTAACTCTATTAACAGTTTTTCCTCTATCAGAGCTTCGATGAGGTTTGCAAGATGCAATAACTTTCTGTAACTCATTCAAATCATTCTGATTTATTAATAGCTTCATACAACTTGTTGGGCTATAGGGAAGACCCAGGGTTTATACTTTAACTTCGCACCAACACAAATACCCACAGTGTTGTCCCTTTCGGCAACAACCTGCGAACAGGTTGCAGTCTCACCCGAAATAGCTATGGGGTACCGCAGAATTAGGTTTCTACAAGCAACAGAGGGATATTACTGTACCTTTAGCCTTAAAAACAAATATTCATACAAAATAGAGCTTCGAAATTCACTTATATAGCTTCGCAGTTAGATAAACAAATAGTTTCTTGCCTAACCCTTAACTGGGAATTCACAGTGAAGTTAATATTTAGTTGTTATCTTGCTTATCATTTATCTACTTATCAATGCATGAAAAGAAAATAGAAACCATATAAAAGCACAACCACAACACAAGATATAATGTGGTTCACCCCCAGGGTAGGGGCTACATCCACAGACCTATGCTTTTATTCAACTTTTCACAAAACAACAGTTCTGATCTGCACACTCAACTGCAAATCCTTTCCTTCAAGTCTAGTTGTGCACTTAGCTGCAGTTCCTTTCTTACAACTCTAGGTTGCGCACTTAGCTGCAGTTCCTTCTTACAAAAACCATCTGCGCACACAACTGGGACTTGACCTTAAAAACCACAATAGATATTAACTTCGCATCACATGATCCTCATGTCATTAGATACCCTTGACATCTTTACATGAGTTCCCATTTATACAAGTGCACTCTTACAAAATCATGGGCTTACACCCGAAATTTATGGACAATTACAAAAAAGAGGGCTTTGACTCAACCCTGACACCCCTAAGACTATTTTGACGCGCAACTCTGCTTACAAGCTTCCACAAAAACTGCAGAGTTACCAAAATTAATGATCGTTAAGGTGCGCACCCCAACACAACTCTGTAAAAATGATGTTAGTGTACTTACTTGATCTAGCAAAGCTTCTTGGAACTGTAACTGTTGGTGATGATGTTGCGTAGTTGCTACTGATGTTCTCGGATCAGAAAATTATTTTTTAGCTTCCATAAATGTTCCTTTTTCTCTTCTAACATTGAAGGCTGGAATTTTCTCTGGGGCCTTGCGGACCCAAGCCTCGTTAGGCTATTTCCCCTTAGTCTGCACTTGCGTCGTAGCTCCACTCCTTGTAACAACGTTAATGGCTGGGATAGGTATTTTATCTACAGAAATAATCTAAACATTATGAGTAAGAGGGCCATTTCTTTCTTGTATCTTGGCTATCAACTGTGGGCATTGCTCAATCACATGATCGACTGCTCTGCAATATCGACATGTCGTAGTTGGGTTCTGACAGTCTCTAGCTACATATCCTGCCTAATTACAGTTATGGAAAATAACCTGGCCTCGACCTCTTCCAGGCATACCACCATGACCACGAACTCTGAAATTACCTCGACCTGATGTACTACCATGGTAGCCATATCCATCATTGCCTTGTGCATCGGGTTGTACCCTATAAGCATCATAGGTTCGCTCTCTCATGAGGTCAAAGCTGCGACATTCGTCTTCATTGTGTCCAACTGACTTAAAGAACTTGTAGTAGGTATTCTTAGGTACTTGAACATATCTCTGTAGCAGATAGCAATCTTCAGGTTGATGCTGGCCAGTTGTTCTACAGATCTCACAATATAGGACATTAGGGTTAAACGGGTTTGGTGCACCAGTATTCAGATAATTTCTTAATGCAGGACACTGTTCTTTGTCATGACCTTCTGTCTTACATTGTGTACACCAAACCTCTTCTCGAATAGATTTCCTTTTTTCATGTCGCACAGCTCCAAAGCCATTTCTGCTAAATTATCTCCAACAGGAGCTGTTTCAAGTTTCATAGCCGCATTTCCAAAGCCTCTTGCTGATCAGCAACCTTCTGTTGCATAAGTGGAGTCCTGATATGAGGCAATAGTTCTGCAATGAACCATTCTTTATGCTGTTCTGGTCCAATAGCGAAACTAACTTGATCCAGCAGAACCTTGAACCTCTGATCAAAGTCTCAAACTGATTCACCTCGCTTCTATTGAATTTCTTTCAGTTCAGTTATACACGGTGACTCTGATTTAGGCTTCTTGAATTCTTTGATCATTGCTTTTTTAATATCAACCAAGATATAGTTCTGAGTACTGGAAAACTTCGTAAACCAGTTCAAAGCTCAGTCTCTGAAAGAGGTGACTAGCTGCGCTC